>JAWPHD010019520.1:0-35351 GCA_037043455.1 Cyrtodaria siliqua | reverse complement strand
ATCTGTTTATTAATATGTCGGTGTTTGACTGATTTACATTTTTGAAGTTTAAACAAAAACCGCAGAACAGACGCTTCTATGTTGAACTGTCTTACATTCCGTATACAGAATTCTTACATTCCGTATACAGAATTCTTACATTCCGTATACAGATATATATATATATGTTATTTGTTTTTAAGTTTGATCCAATGATTTTCAAACCCAATAAATATCTCTGATGATATATTTTTAAATTGATACATTGCAATTTTGAAAAGTCGCTTACCGTTTTTTTGAAGACATTTTTTATCAGGTTCATAGCACAGCGTGCGTAATCATACACAGGTAATCATACACAGGTAATACGTTATAATAGTGAAAATAATCTTCTATGCCCTTTCCATAGTAAAGTGAAAACGTTGAAAATCCCAGACCTTATTAAAATACTGGGAAACATTCTTTATCATGTAAATTAATTTTATCTACACTATCTTAGACGATTTTAACACTGGGCAAAATTGCCCTGTCCCTGCTGTCCGAGTTATTAACCTTGAAATGCAAATATACGCAAATATAATGCTTTGGTCATAGTTGAGTAGAGGAGCGAGCTTCCAGCTAGCTGTGCTATAAACGAAAATGCTGGAAGCTATCCACTTAAGGGTAGTGACTGAGCATCAGGAATGCGTTCCGATATACTTGTATGTATATCACAAGATATATAGTGGAGTTATGGCCCTTGTATCGTTGCAACATCTTCTATTGACCCTCAAGCTCCTTTGATTTTCCTCAGATATTAACCAAACTTCGTCTGAACGAGTCTCTACATCGTTAAGTAACCTTTTTATAACTAAAAAGCTATTCCATCGGTGTATTACCAGCTATTACCATTGCCATAACCTATCATTTTCCAACACATTGCATGATTAATGGTTTATATTATAGTTCGATCAGCACTATGCTTTCCTCTTAAATTGTACGATGCACACGTACCCAATTATCTTTCCAAAGAAACGGGACAGTGTAATAAAGAAATCGCCACCAGGCTATATATCCTCTAACAAAATAAGCAGCAATAATAGGAACGTAATTTAAACAAAAATGATCATGTATATATGCATATAAAAACAAAAGCCTAGATAACCACAAGGTAAGAACTCCATAACTCGGCAGAAGCCAAAACCACTTAATAATAAACAGTTATGGGCACAACAAGACAATATTGAAGACAAACATTAAACGTTGCCATCCCTCTCAGGATTTAGGTAGACATCATCACTCACGTTGCCATCCCTCTCAGGATTACATCATCACTCATGTTATCAAACATTGTTTCAAACTGTAAGCTTACACACGGTGTAAAAGTTATGTAAACTATACATGATTTGGCGCTATACAGCCTTTAAACATAGTTGGTAACATACATAGAGGATCTTAAACGAGTTCCCATTTCATATAAGATTTATGAAACGAGTTATGAATTATTTCAATTTTAACGAGCCTTTTGGCGAGTTAAAATTAAAAAATAATTCATAACGAGTTTAAGATCCTTTTTATCACATAACATTGCAATCAAATTAGTAAACCATTCGTCTGACAAGGGGATTTTCAAATGCGCTTCTTTGGCACTTGCCCAATTCTAAAGATTCATGAAGAATGATTATCTCCAAAGAATATCTTAAAAAATAAAACATTCATCGGAAATTACAAGAAACATAAGTGAGGACAAATATAACTGTCAGAAATAAGCTGCTGGTACTGAATATGTTACATTACAATCATCTACACAATTATACTTAACAACAACAACACCGGCAACAACAACAACAACAACAACACCAGCAACAACAACAACAGAAGAAAAAAGGATGGCGTGAAGCATATGTTAAAATTTATAATTTCAATTCCTGACTTTCACCATAAATGTATCGATTATTTGGCTTATTTGCTCATATTTACCTCAACTTCCCCAAAATCAATGTTTCAGATGCATTTTACCAATTTTATCAAATGTCGAAACCCTGTGTCGCTGCGCACTCTTTGAAATCACTATGTCGTTCGAGCCTCAATGCAAAAAAAATTGAAGACGAATTTCATGAGTGGATGTTTAATTTATTAACCAGTTCTTTATCGATGTCAACAATAAACAGCTAATTCAATGCTCATTTTTAAAAATATAAACCATATTTTCTTATCTAATAGAAACAATGCGTTTTTAAATTAATATTCTGTTTGAGGTCTGGATTTGATCCATTCGGTGATCCTCGGGTGTGCCCCCATCCTGATATAATGATCATGTAGTAACGGATAGGATTTCATAAGGTCAAAATCAATTTTGGCGAGGAAATCCGTTATCGCCTGGAGTCCATTGTAGGCGAGAAGGTCTGCCAGACTGATCTACAATGACAATGCATAGTGAGGATCATTCGGAACACAAATAAGACTGAGAAGAAGGTAGCAGACTCGGCTTTATTTAGTATGTTCGTGAGATGTAATATAAATTGAAACACCTTTCACTAGCGTGGGCGATATTTTACTGAAAGCCACAACTACTGCGCTCGATAATCCCAAAGGATCAGTAGCATCACTGATAAGTAACACACGACGTCAGTAAAATCAAAACATTATCTGATGTATCATGGTTACGTTCCTTTTATCGTCAAACCAAACCACAATCACCAATAATGCATTTCTAATTAAATTAATCATTTTATAATAAACTGAAAATAATTATACGTACACTTTCGCCAATAAAGAATCCGACGCCGTCGTTATTTTCCTGAAGTCTCATTGTAAAGAAATCTAACATCTGAATACTGTCTGCTCTTTAAAGACGTTCATAAACTCCTCCTGAAAAATATAAATTTGAAGATTGTATAGAATCACGAAATGTATATACATGCATTGTGACGCAATTGAGTAACGTCAGTAAAACATCAGAAGGTGAATTTATTATAATGCTTTGTTGTGCTTATTTTTTAGCATTTTTATATGTTATATGGCATGTGTAATCAATGCAAAATATACTTAATTAATTTTAAGCAAAAAGAAAATGTGTTGATTTGTTCGTGCATATCAGATACACGTTCAGTTCTTCTCAATGTGAAAACGGAATATAGTTCACTGTTCTCAACAATATGATTACTCGCAAGTATATAAAGAGTTATCCGTTCTCTTTGGAAAATATTCATTTATTCACTACGGCCCGGAAAATATACCCTTTTAGTTTGGTCCTTTTCAAATTGTTACCTTTTTGACTTCGTCCTTTTCAAAGAAAACTTTCATAAACTCTCTAAACAACTCCGTCATTGCCTCTTGCAGCTCGTCAATTCGAAGTGCCTCCTCGTTGGTGGATCCCATCAGATCTGGATACAGCATGATAATGGAGTGATAAATAATAATTAGCAATACTTTTGAGTTGTTATGCACCAGAATCACATTAAATAATACTTAAAACAGTTCGTGCGTGTGTGTATATAAATGGCATACCAAGCTATAAACATGTTATTATGTGTTTGTTTTTTTAATGAAAAAACATTTTCATGAGTCTGATTTAAGATATATAATATAGTGGATATTTGTTGTTTTGGAGTGAATAACATATTTTATTTCATCGAGAAGTGAGAAAACTTTATATTTTCACTCATGCTTCAGAAGTGAGGTTTTCTGACTTCGAGATGAAATAAAATATGTTATTCACTCCAAAACAACAAATTTTCTTTTTATTTTATGATTTTACAAACAATTATTCAAGCAATTTCAGTAGCTAAACAGTTTTACGCACCTGGCTACGCGCCCTGTTCACGATGACGTAACGAAACGTTACATGACGTCACTTTTTTTGAAACCGTTAACGTCAAAGAAAGATAATTAATTAAATAAACGGTGGATTTAACAGTATAACAGTTGGAATATCTTGTGAGTCGTGTTACTGTGCATTTGTGTTGGTTGTACATTAAAAAAGTAGTCCCGGCAGCTACTGTGGAAATAAAACTCTATATTCAACAGTGTGGAATAACACTTTTTATTTCACTGATAAAATACAGTATTTCATTGCTTATCATAAAATAAATATATATATTGGATTTGTAATGCGTTTAGGGTTTTCATATCAGGACTTAGTAAGTTATTACGTAAGACGGTAACCTTAGTGGTGTTTTCCAAGTTCAGTTTCCCAGCATTATAGTTTCCCCTTTTAAATTCCACTCACCAATTTCCGCTACTATAATGTTTACGCTGCACATTCTCTATTTGAGTTGTATCTATAAAAATAGTTTATTGTTTTATTTAAGTCAAGTATAATCCATGATAATCAACCCTATAGATGCTATAAACGTATGATGAGATCAGCTGTATATTTATTATTGATTTTGACCTTGAAGAACAGCTAAAATTAGAATAGATGTAAACATGTTTACCATGTTTGCCAGTTATTGATGCAAGTTCATTAATAAATGTGTTAATTATATTTTTGTGTTGCTGGTTTTGATTCCTTTCTCGTTACATTTAAAACTTGTTACAGCAATTGGGGGCTCGTCCAGGAGAGAAACAACTTTGGTGCTTTAACCATTCATACATCGCTTTTGGCAGTAATAAAATGATAAATAAATAATAAAAGCACAAAATCAATTGCACATTTTGTACATTTTCAATATTATAAAGAGTGAAACCAGCTACAACAAAAATGGTTTTGGAACTTGAGAGATTTGTTGCTGCGCCTATCCATGAGGAGCTTGATTCACTTAAAAAAAGATGAATTGCTCTTGCTTGCAAAACATTATAAGTGATCGAAATGTAAATCTTCTATGAGAAACTTTGAGAATAAAAATATTTTGGTGCAATTTTTGGTTGATGAAGACATTTTTTGGAAAGGAAGCATTACATTTGTTGGTGAAAACAGAATATGATTTAAAATTAAAAAGAAATTGAATAACAAAATATAAAGAAATTGAATTGAGGAAACTAGAAAAAGAAGAAAGAGGAAAAGAAATGGAAAAATTGAAATTAGATAACGAAATGAAAGAAAAAGAAATGAAATTACAAGAAGAAGAAATAAAGAGAGAATTTGAATTGTATCTTTTGTTCAAAAATCCTCAGCAGCATTCTTCATTTAAGAAACAATCTTACTCGTACGGCAGTACTTCTAAATCTCTGTCTGGTACATTAAGTACTAGAGTAGTATACAAACTAGGGGAGCCAGCACAGATTTTTTAGGGACGTTTTATGCAACGAGTCAGTAAATGTATCAGTCAGCAAGCTAACCAACAAATTTAAAACTCGTTACAACCCCACTCAAAGAAAACTCCCCCAATACCCCCAGTTTATAAACTATTTATAAATAATTGATACTTTTTTAATCAACCCATAATAAAATAACTGCAGATCGGGTAATCAATATCTTTCAAACCCATCACAGCAGATGATTTTAGTCTCAACTTGTTAAACAAAGTCGGAACCCCAGTTTGTATACTACCCGCAAATAATTGATAATATAACTTGCTTGATCATGGAATATTTTATTTTTCCGCATTTGCATTTTAGATAAGCTTTTTATTGATATAATCAAGTTTTTCTAGATAATAATACATTTTTAATTGTAATAGCCAGCATCCCACATATTTCGATATCTCTGACTGGGTGATATTTCAACATGCAACTCCACAAACATTACCAGAACCCCATTTTGAAATATCTCTACCGCAAAACAATGTAGAGACACATCTGAAGTTTGGCAAGTCCTCTGGCTAGCATGTCCTGGGAAAGAACATTACTAGAACCCCGTTTGGTATACTGCCTCTACCGAAATGAAATGTAGAGATGCACCTGAAGTTTAGCAAGTTTTCTTTTGATGAAATTTTCCCAATCGTCTGAATCGAAATCTTTTTTGTCAAAATAACTTTAACATCAAGCTTCTCGGTTGCTAAGCAAAATCAGAAGGAACAGGGCAATCATCCTCGTCATCACTATACATATCACACTTGATCATGGAATATTTTATTTTTCTACATTCGCATATTTTACGTTTTAAATTGAAAAGCTTTCTATTGGTATGATCAAGTTTTTTTTAGATAATAATTAATTTCTAATTGTAATCGTTTTCGCTTGTTGATTTGACTTTTCCTAGTATCTAGAAAATCAGCACGAATCACATCATATTCCACCCGGCCCTGTTTGCATCCCAACAATGCTTTCCTATATTTGCCTTCCAACTTCTCAAGTTTTTCACATATTTCTTCCACAAATGTTTGTTCCATATATAAAGTATTATATTAAATTATATTTATATGCTAGTGTATCCCAGCCATTGTCTAATATGTAACTTTTGTCATCATATGCGGACAAACGTTTTTATTAATTTCATAGCTGCCCAGCTTGTGTGTGTTACATCTGATAACTTTCATTTTATGATGAGCTTCTGTTGCTGTGAATAAAATATTTTTGTAGTTATCATGCGTTATCTGTTTTTTGACAACATATTTTTTAACACCTTTGCATTTCTTTGTTTCAGTATTATCAGCCAAAATGTATGAGTATGACTTGCTTCTCAATCCAACAAACTCTACGATCACCGCACCACAGGCTTCATCTTTCATCTTGCCAATAACCTTTTTGTTATCACTGAAGTAAAACTCACTTTTTGGATCATAATCACTGTTATCAAAAAGTTCTTTGTCTTTGTAAAGATCAGCATACACATCTTTTGTTCTAATTTCATAACACAGAGAATCAGTGTCAGTAAACAATAATTTGACTTTTTCATTGTATTTGTTTTTAGCATAATTGTAGTGGAAATCATACATCAAGTATTTTGACAAGTCTAGAATACACATACCAACATAACAAAGGCGATTTAAGACCAGTCTTTCTTTTACCCTATTGAATACAAACAAGTTTTCGTTAAACATCTTGCCAGAAATAAACGATGGTCTTGCCGCATATTTCAAAAGTACTTCCTTTTCATGCGTCAGCTTAACATTAACTCTCTTTCTCAAGTTTTCCATTGTCTTACCAAAAACCGAATTATTCATAAGCTTGAAGAAATCTTTTTCGAAAGCGTTCTTACCAGCTGTCCTTTGTGTAGTATTGAAGTCAATATACGCTTTCAACCATTGGGACTCGTCAAACTGGAGTATCCTGTGTATCTTTTTCACATTAAACCCCAAACTCTCATACAACTTTAAATTTCTATAATGCGTGACATATTTTTTGTTTGTTAACTTTGCTTGTTCCCAAATCAAACTTATTCTTCAAGTTTTTGCAGTAGTCCGACAACCACTCACCTTTTATATTTAGACTTTCCGTAGCAAGAGGATAATCATTATGCAAGTCATGTAACTCTTCTGGATATTCAAGATCACACTCAACAATATAGTTTGATTTCCCTTCTTCAAATTTATCAACCCATTTAAAATTACCAGTTGGTAGCGGCTGACACATCGCCCACCCGTACAATTTGTTAGCATCAAGATACATTATATACTTACTCTGTTTACTACTATCATAGTTTTCCATATACTTATTATTAGCTTTCGAATATCTATCGCATTATAACTCACACCACCTCTCATTCCTTTTTCTACGAACAGATATTTATCAATATCAGTAATCAAGTCAAGTTTAACCCCAGTCATTTCCAAACAGGCATCCCAAGATAAGCCGGGACTACTGAAGTAATGACAAGGATCTAATTTGTAATACTCAAAGCACATTTTTCTGAAGTTCTCAAAAACATCAGCTAGCAACAAAACATCGCTTTTCAAATACAGATCATGATATTTCCCCATGTTTTTGATCTTAAACGTCTTCCATATTTTTTTAGCATGCTCATTCCATATTTTTTTAGCATGCTCATAATCTTCATCTGAGATATTTGCATCATTTAACTGAGAGTAGAAGCTTTTCTTGTCAGGCAATTATTTTTCCTTGAAACATTCAAAGCTATCCATATAATCATACGGGTAAACTCCTTTTCTTTTTAACAGTTCTAACTATTCATCAGAGTATTCTTGAGAGATATATTTAAACAACGAAATGTTTTTCACCAAGTTATCGAGTGACTGTGAAATAAACTGGAAACTATCTATAAAAACCAAATTTGACCCCAACATGAAAGCCATATACCTTTCCATGTTATTTGGTATAACATTTATCGTTTTTTTTAACTTTCCGATGTGCTGCATTATAAAGTGAGCGTCGTAGCCTCTCAAATTATGGAACACAACAGGTATCTTTTTAGTCAACTTGAAACTGAGATTGCATGCATCGTGGGCACTTCCTCTAAACTTCCCAGTTTTATGACAATGATCTCTAACTGCTCTATCACACGTCATATATCGTTTATCACAAATATGATATTTCTCAGCTGCCCTAAATTCTTTTTCTTCTGCCGCTGTCATTGTCAAATCTTTCTTAAAACATGCATTTGCAGTTTTTTTACAATATTTGTCTTCCTCTAACATTTGTTCTAAAAACTTATAAACAGCATTTGGTCCTCTGTATGTTACAACCGGTTTGGAATATCTGTCATCATAGCAGCAGACAACCTTGTATCCATAACTACAACCAGTATGCTGCTGATATGCATCTGTATACGAGTGTTTTGGATTATTTGTAGCTGAAGATATTTTTTCTGTTATTGCTTCAAAGTCGGCATATATAACAAATGGAACCATTAATTACCTGCTGTAGTTTTTAAAGAAACCCTTTTCACTCGCAAAAGGCATTTTTTATTGCTTGCTTGCCATTTAGAGAAAAACAATCGGGCTTATGCTTTTCCAAGACTTTTTCTAATGTAAAGCACTGCAAGCATGTTTTGCAAAACCATTTTTTTTTCTGCTTAACGTCTGATTATGCATTAAACTGTTAAAATCCTTTATCCACACATAATGGTTTTTTTCTTCTTCAACAATCAAAAGCATATCGCATTCTTCTTCAACTTTGATATGTACAGAGGATACACCCCATTTTTTCATATCCAAATATATTAAAACATATATTGTTTTGTTTTTCTATTTTTGGGATTGGTTTTAGTGTAATAGGAAATGTAATTCCCTGCAATCAAGATCACCAATATTGTTTTTGTACTTTGTTATTCTTTGGGGATTTTTTGCAGCAGGAAATTTATATGCCAAATGGCACCATCTGAAGCATTCGTCATCTTTTTCATTTTTTATATTTATTAGACCTTTCATAGAGTTAGAAAGTTCTTTTGGTAACTCTAAATAAGAGCTACCCCTCAATGGCTTATACTTTACCCTGTTTACATAATGCATATCTACTGATTCAACTGTCCATCCACTTCCCTCAGAGAGCCAGCTTCCAATTATACTCATAATTTCATCAGTTGCTGTATCTAAAGCACCCTTGATATCCTTTTCATTTAAGATTATTGCCGCCTTTGATGTTAAGTAAGCTGTTTTGTATGTGGTCATGGAAGCTGCATCTCCAACTGATTTAGCGAAAGTCATTTTCAGAGTAACACATAATTTAAATCCTTTAGTTCTTTGTAATTCCGCCTTGAGGAATTCTGTGACTGTTTTTCGCGTCAGACGAAGCTGAACGAGTGTACTTAATCTATCCACAATACCCACAGAAAAAAACTTACTATATTGTTTCGGGGATCTTTCGATTTCTTTTACACTCATTATATAATATATATAATACAGAATTCTTGAAGCCCTAATTAATTAATTTAACCAGCATAAAAAATAATATCAATTCCCTCTTTCAATAACTTACCGTAGTAATAAATAAAAAAAATCAATAGTCATGGGACCGTTAGTCGCTCGTGTGATCATTTTATCACGCGATCTGTTTAATCTTTCGATATCACGTTTTCTTATTTTCCACGGGAGTTCCATCTTTTGAGAGTCAGTTATAATATTTTCAGTCAAATCCTTGAAGTTTGCAAAAATTAATAATTCTCTGTCAATTTTATTTGTACCCTCAAAATAAACTAACAAAGCCGCATTGTAAGGATTGTGTTGGGTACAAACTTTGCTATAATTGCACGTATGCATGTGCAAATTGTAATAGTACTTGTAGGGTTTTTAACGGAGAACGTATTTGTTTTGAATGTGGGACTCACAATGGATATGATCTTCTTGTAGATTATCGGGGAGTTCGCAAGAAGAGCGTTTATCATAGAAGATATCATCTAGAAACACTTTTGGGAGGGTACAATTTATCCTCAATAGACAAGCAGAGATGCGAGGAATTGTTTTACAAGACTGTACATTTTTTAGATAAGATAGGAGGCCGGAAAAGAGTAATTAAATTTAATTACATTTTCCAGAAGATATTCGAGCTATTAGAAATAAAAAAAGAAACAAAAGCAATTAAGACAAAAGTTACTAGAGACAAGTACGATACTATATGGAAACAGGTTGAAAAAGAACTAGTAACCATTTAATTCTCAATATACCTTTCCAGGGGTTCAGTAAAACTATCATTTTGCTGAAGATGGAGTATTTTAGAAAAGCATGATGGGATTATCCCCCCATCTGGCATATTAGATGTTTGTACATATGAAAGAAGTTGTTTGAAACTCCTATGATATGATTTTAATAAAACCTTTTTCTCTGCTATTTTAGTTGTGTTCATCAAAACCGCAATTATTGGGGGAATTGCTCCAACAATAGCTATGAAAACAGGAACTGCGGGGATTAATACCAACGCGGCGGTACAACCAATTATCCCCTTGTGATTTGCAACCCCGTATTAATTCTGCCGCATAATTTGTAACTAAGTCCGTATGCTGCCGCTTGTCGAATCAAGTAACTAATTAATTCCTCCTTGTTTTTAATTTCTTTCATTATAATAATAATTAGATTAATTAAAATATTTAGAAAACAATTGCTCGTGTTCTCCGGCTGATATATTACCATTTTTTAATAGCTCATCGATTATGCTAATACCTTTATTCGTCAACTGTGGACTATTATTTCCAGATTTGATACTCCCACATACTAACTCCAGATCATTAACCAAATCATCGGGACTATTGTAATATCCCGCACAACCTCCTAAAATCTTCTTGTACTTTGAAGAACTTTTATGAATTGGCAAATCAGATAATTCTGTCAGTTCCTTGAATGCATTTTGAGATAGCTTCGAGTATGCTTTTCCATTGTTGTAACGCTTCGTCACCAAATCAATAAAATCATCATCCACTTTCAGATCTAGCACAACTGACCCTCCTTGTCTAGCAATTAGTTTGTGATGACCAGCAAGATTAGGTATATCAATTTGAAGCATACCGTAGTGACCATCTTTGCTTATTTTGTAGGAATGTCTTTTCTGCTGCATACCTTCGCCGGAAGTCTTTTTTGTAGTCTCTCTGGCTTAACTCGTTCTGGTAACTTCTCTAAATAAAACTCTATAGCTTTCATTTCATCAGCCGCCCCATCACGTTCAGTTTTAAGCGGGGCTAAAGTTTTCTTTCGTAATTTAGAGTCATTTATTAATTTTGTAAGCATATCATCAGTGTTTGCAGTTCCCGATTTTTGAATTGAGTTTTTCTTTGCTGAGGTTGTTTATTAGTATGTTTAGACCTCTTAACTTGTCAGACAATTCTTTGTGTGTTTTTTTAGCCTCTCTGACATACTTTGCATAATCAGTATCCTCATCCATCATATCTGGTATTTTAGATGGGACTGGCAAAGCATACTCATCAAGTACTTCTTTATCCATGCCAGCATCCAAGTCAACATTATACATTGGTTCCTTGGGCTTCGCAGCAGGTTCTTCTTATTCCCATTCTTCTTCTTCTAGTATTTTTTTTCTCGGGATCAATTGAAGTACGTTTTTGTTTGATTTGTTCATATAATTCTTCCACAGGTTCGGCAGGTTTTGATCTGGGCACTTTTTCTGGAGTTTTTTTTAATTTTGGTCCAGACTCTATTACCCGCTTTAGTTCCTCCGCTAAATTAGCCAGTTATTTGTCTTTAGGATCTGCGGTTTGCTTGGTAGTCGGTTTTTTGTCTCTAGAAACGAATGGTGGTGGTGGTGGTGGTGGTGGTGGTGTTATGGCTCCACGCTCAGGCGGGGCAGCTAATTGCGGGCGTAGTGCCTCTGGAAGTATAGCCAACTGTTGGCGTATTTCTGGAAGGGTAACCAAATGTTCAGCTAGCTGTCTTGTTTGCTCTGTTATTCTACTAGTTACTGGCTCGCGCATTTTTTGGTATATATCATTCTAGCGCCTCTTTCTAGTCTTTTTTTAATAACTTTATTTTCACATTCTTTAACAAGATTATTCGATATTTGCATTTTATTCGCTAATTCTCTCCACTTTAACAAATACATTTATACTATAGGGTTAGATTAAAATAACATGAGTTAAGATTAGTTGAGTATTATCCAAGTATTATTATAATGGAAATTCCAAGCTATGATATGAAGACAGACAACGGTAATTTCAAACAAATATGGAACTTCATGCCAGACTGTTGTTTTAGAATGCCTATATGTGGTAATTCAGGATCTGGCAAGACAAACACATTAGTTCACATGTTGTTAAAATCTTTGGTTTACTACGACAAGATTTACTTGTTTGCTAAAAACTTGGAACAGTCAAAGTGCAAGGTCTTGTCACAAAGACTTGAAAATATCGCAAAAAAGAATAAAATTCCAGTCGAAGATATACTGGAGTGTTCGAATGATCAAGTTATCCCCGTGAATGATTTGGATTCTGATACTCAAAATATAGCTATTTTTGATGACTATGTTTGCGAGCGTAACCAAAATGATATTGTCGATTATTTCATCCAAGGCAGGCATAATAATTGTCGTGTAATTTACTTGTCACAATCCTACTTCAAAACTCCCAAAGACATTCGTTTGAACTGTTCTCATTATATTTTCTTCGCGACTCCAGTTAATCGTGAGCTTTCCAACGAACAAGGTGTTAGCAAAGAGCAGTACAGAAAAGCAACTGGCAGACAGTATGACTTTCTGTATCTCGATCGTCCTAGGAAGAAGGTCAAAAGAAACTTTAACGGTGAAATTTTATCTAAATATATTATATATAATGGGACTTTTTAATGATCTTGGCGAGGAAGTTACTACTGGCAGTGTTAATATTACACATTTTGGTATTGTGCTGTCTGAGAATGCAAAACATAAACACCTGGTTAATTATCTTCACAAGGGTAAAAATCAGGAAAATATTCTGAGAAGTGATCTCAACATGGATAAAAATAAAATTACTAATGTTGGTAATCCAGAAAAAGCAGATGATGTAGCAACAAGGCAATTTACTCAAAGAAGAATAACAAAGATCATACGTGATTATAGTATTGATAAAATTCCAGACATGATTAAAAATTTGACAACAGGTGTTGGTGACAATATACGTCTGATACAAAAGCAATTACAAACAAACCGTGAGAAAATGATTGAAATTCAAAATGGTTTGAAAGATGAAATAAAAACTTTTAGGTGATGCTATGAAAGAGTTAGAAAAGAAAAAAGATGGATTGAAAGATAGCGAAAACTACAAGAAATTAAGTGAACAAATAAGATCTGGTGTTCAAAATATTAATACACAGATTGGAGAAATCAATAAACAAATGGTTGATAACAATGAACTTGAAACTGATATTACTACTGCTACCACACAAATGAGAACTGCTTTTACTGGTGAAATAACTCAAAAATAATAAATGTGCAGACAAGAACTAACGTTGACGATATCAACAAAGAGTTTGAAGACATCAAAAAGAAAACGGTTGACAGCAAGTCGCTAACAACTGCTTTGAGCAAAATGGTTGATAAAGCTGCCCAGGATGAAAAAAAAACAAAGCTTTTGATAATGAAATAATTCTTTTCAAAGGTGCACTAGGACAGGATTATGCAAAATTAAATGAGAAAATGGTTGACACTAATAAACTAGAGACTGCTATTGCTGATGTTTCAAGACAAATGACAGCTGCTCAGGATGACAGGAGTAAAGCTTTTGACGGTGAAATAGTTTTATTGAAACAGTTTAATCAAAAGTCTGATAGTCGTCACACTTCTTGGTATAATTGATGAGTTGAAAGCAAAAATAGAATATTTAAGTCGGATTCTACTGCTTGAATATACAATAGATGGAATAAGCATTATGGAAGATGATGTTGGTCATGCATCATACCCAACACGAAAACCATTTGAAAGAACCAAAGGTAAAGGTTTTCTCGAGACGTTTACTTTTGTAACCAATCCATTTGTAAAAAGTGGAGAATATGCTACAGAATATCCCGGTGGTGGTAAACGTCCCATCGGCTTGGTAATTATAAAACCCGGGCGCTATATAGTTGAAGCAGGCCTTACATATACAGTTACAAATACAGACGATATAGAATATTTTAGTTTGTTTAATGCAGGTCCTCATGAGTCAAAACCTCAACCACAAATAGAAAATGGTAAACGAACACTAAAAGAAACATTGGAAGTATATCTTTCAAAATCTCATTATTGGACCATCTCTCCAATAATACAACATAACACTCAAGTTTTTAATTTTGAAAAATCAAGCTTTAAACTGTATTACAAAGGTGCTTAATTTTATCTACTAATATGTATAATGGAACAAAAAATTGTATTATCATCAGAAAGAGCCGCATTAATTAATAGTTCAAATACACCGAGTAATTTTATAACTGTATTAGATAGACCATTGATGTTAGATAAGAACAAACAATATGGTATTGGACTCGATAAGATTAATTCTATGATTTACTCATGGTATAATATAAGTGAGGATTTTAATAACAAAGTGATAAGGTATCACAATGGAAAAGATAAAGATCCAAAAGCAATTATTTTTACAAATGGGAATTACAGTTATGCTGATATCGATAATTATATAAAAGAAACATTGACCACCTGTCCCAATAAGAATTGAATTTGATTTATCAAGTTTCAAATGTTTAGTTACCATACATAATAACTTTATGCTTGATTTAAGGGAATCAAACTTTTACACTCTGATTGGGTTTGACTAAGATGCGGTAATTAGAGAAACTAAATTTGTACCAAACATAACAAATTCTATTGATACTTTATATATCCACTGTGATTTGATAAGTACATCTATTGTTGATGGATCATACGGGGATGTTATTTATGAAATAAGTACAGCCGACCTTACGAGGTCATATCCTTTCAAAGATGAACCGATAAGAGTCGGGTTCTGTGGAGTAAACAAAACGATCATTAACAGTATTAATATTTACATAACCGATTTCTCCGGTAAAATTATTAATCCCAACGGAGTTCATACGTCATTTCGATTTGTTTTGAAAGAATTATTGTAGTTGAGTAACTTACGTTTTATCTAACATATGTTATATGACGCGATTAAAAAAAGTTTATGATACTAGCACGGGAACTTATATCGAAGTTGACAGATTAACTGGAGCTGGCATATTTGACATTTTTTCAAAAGTTGGATCAGAAGTATTTAGTGAGTCTGTAAAAACAGCAGGGAAGAAAGCATTAGAAACTCCTGGAAAACAAATCATAGAGAGTGGGTCTAAAAAACTTGCAGATGAAGTAGGTAAAATGGCTGCTGATAAATTAGTTTCAGTTATTAAACCTAAACCAAAAAGCGAGATAATTTTAAAAGAACTTACAAAAGCTGCCACAAAAGATGTTGTGGCTGATAATATAATTGAAGAAGATGTAAACGCAAAAATTAACAGATTACTATCCGGAAGAGGAATTCATGCGAGAATTAAACGATTAATGTAATCTAATTACTAGTATACATAGATGTTTCGAAGTGATAAATATAATACTAGATATGAACATGTGCCTGTTCAGTTAGATACACCTGTAGTAGTACCTGAACATGCTGCTATCAGACAAATGAAAAGCGGTTACCAATTTACAATACATGATAGAAGTTCTTACTTTGATTGGTATAACGCATATTTTGAAATCAGTTTTCGAGTAAACAAGTTTGCTGATGGACTCGCTTTCGCAGACGCTGACAGAATTGCTCTAATTAACGATGCAGCTTCATTGATCGATCAAATGCAAGTAAAGCAAAATGGAAAAACAGTTTATGATGGAAATAATCTTCATAGATTTGTTAACATTAAAAGTTTGCTTGAAATGTCTAGCGATTATGCAAAAACAACCGGAACAAACGAATACTTTTATTCAGACAATACATATATGGCAGAATCTCGACCTGGTCAACTTGTTAATTTTAATCCAGGATTTTCAACTCGCCATGCTTTAATCATAACTAATCAAAATGTTAATTCCATTAAACATATATTCCTTCTTTGAAGGTTTGGAAACAAACATGCTGCCTCCGGGTCAAATTCAGATTAGCTTGCAACTGGCGGCTGATGATGTGCTAATTTACAAATCAAGCGGTGATGATGGTCGAGTACTTATTAATAAATTAGTTTTGTGGATACCAAAAATGATATTTATCTCAGATGGTCTAGTTTATGTTATGTCAAATCATATGACATCAACAAGATGGACTTACCTCCGTGAGATGATACAAAAAAGTGGAAGTTTCCCTTCTTATTTGCGAAGGGCAAACAAGAGTTCTTCTCAAACACAGAATCCTCATCTTCTGGATACGTTTAATGCTGCTGATGCTAATTGCTATTTACAATCAGCTAGATTGGAAGTTGGAAACGGCGTATATTATCCAGAAACTGAATACAGCCATAATAATATTATAAGAATATTCAGAGATGTTATTAATTATTTTTACAAACAAAATGAAAAAAACATTGGAACTTTACTCAATGTGGGTAATTTTAAAAATATCTTTGGAATGATATATTTCGATTTAAGTTACAAGGGAAATGAGGTCAGTATTGATCCAAAAGTACTAAGTTTGAGATATATATTAAATAACCTTCCTACCGATAGATATAAAGTTTATGCTCTAGTTCTCTATGAAGAAGATGTAGTTATTGATACTGTCGGAAATGAATTGGTAATAGTTTAATCTAACTTATAATATATATGACTTACGTAAAGATTCGATAGATTTGACAGATGGCCAGAAACGAAGTCTGGCAAAAGCATATGAAAACAAAAGTGAATTAACGCTAAGGCTGAAGAATAATCATCTAACTGGGGATTTTCCTTTGTTGTTGACAGCTACTCAGATTAACATTATTAACAAAGCTAATTCCAACGGATATGGATTGGATGTGAATATATCAAAATAGCAGATGAGATCTCAGTCCAAAAATGGAGTCTTTTTATGTGTATTAGTTGGTTTGTTGACTAAAACAATATTAACGACAGTTGCTAGACTCACTCCAAAGATATTAGGACCTCTGGCAACAGGAGCACTTAGTGGTCTGGCGAGTACTGGAATCGGTAAACTATTCGGAAATGGAATGGTTACTATCCCTAGCGGCAAAAAAAACAAGCACTTCTTAAATCAGGTGTGCTAACACCATCGCAAAGACAAAAGATAATAGAGTCAAAAGGTTGCTGCCCTATTAAACTGACAAGGCATCAACAACAAGATGGGGATTTCTTGGACTTCTTGCATCACTGGGAATTCCTTTAATTGGATCTCTTATTAGCGGCTTGTCGGGAAAAGGTTTGCAGGTGGGCAGGAAAGGGAAAGGCTTGAGAGTAGGCAAAGGTTTACAAGTAGACTCAAAATTTAGACCATATAGAAGTATCCCATTCGTAAAAAACATTTAATTTTCAAAAACGAGCCTATTTCTAACTTAGACATAATAAAGTGGGTTAAGCGGTTAGACATGAAAAACTTTAGGGGAGTGTTTAGCAAGAACAAGTTACCGACAAAACAAAACAAACACGAATGCGGTATTATTAATCTTGATGATTATACTGGACCTGGTAAACACTGGACTTGCTACTGTAATGAGTATTATTTTGATCCGTTTGGCTTGAGTCCACCAAAAGAAGTTTTAAATTACATACCCAACATAAAAGACAACATCATCCAGTATCAAGATAAAACGAGTGTCTTGTGGGGATATTTATGTCTGTACTTTGTCAAAAAGTTGCAAAAAGGAAACAGTTTGTATGATATTCTTTATAAAATACTAAAACCATGGAAAATGAAAACATAATACGATCACATTTTGAAAAAAACAAAGTTTAGTCTAATCATATATTATAGATGAGTTATTGCGTGAAAGAAAAGATAATTACTGAAAATGTTAATCCTCAGTATATTTTAACAAACAAGAGGTCAATGACCTTGAAGCTCTACTGATTGATTTTGATTTCAGGAAGTAGTCGCTACAGACTTGTTTTTCGAAAAATTATTTTTAGCCGTGGCGGCCATCTTGAATTTCCGGCCGACCTGAAATTTTGCTATGATCAATAAGACATCAAGAGCAACATTCGTGTGAAGTTTCATGAAAATCCATCAAGTAGTTTCAGAGGAGTAATCGCTACAAGTTTTCATTATATAACTCTATGTAAACAAAGATGGCCACTGGCAGCCATGTTTACCGTCGAATCAAAATAATGTTTGACTCGGATAACCATCATGTCATGTTGATCATTTTAGAAAAAGTCCCATATCAATATCACTTATAGTTTTCAAGAAGTAGTCGCTACAAACTTATTTTTTAAAAATCTATTTTTAGCTGTGGTGGCCATCTTGAATTTCTGGCCGATCTGAAATTTTGCTAGGATCAACTACACATCAAGAGCAACATTCCTGTGAAATTTCATGAAAAATCCGCCAAGTAGTGTCAGAGGAGTAGTCGCTACAAGTTTTTACTATATAACTCTATGTCAACAAAGATGGCCGCTGGCAGCCATGCTTAACGTCGAATCAAAACGATTTTTGACAAGGACCAACATCATGTCATGTTGATCATTTTAGAAAAAGTCCCATATCAATATCACTTATAGTTTTCAAGAAGTAGTCGCTACAAACTTGTATTTTGAAAATTTATTTTTAGCCAGGGCGGCCATCTTGAATTTCCGGGCGACCTGAAATTTTGCTAGGATCAATAAGACATCAAGAGCAACATTAATGTGAAGTGTTATGAAAATCCGTCAAGTAGTTTCAGAGGAGTATTCGCTACAAGTTTTCATTATATAACTCTGTGTAAACAAAGATGGCCGCTGGCAGCCATGTTTAACGTCGAATCAAAACGATTTTCGACAAGGATCAACATCACGTCATGCTGATCATTTTAGAAAAAGTCCCATATCAATATCACTTAGAGTTTTCAAGAAGTAGTCGCTACAAACTTGTTTTTTAAAAACCTATTTTTAGATTTAGTGGCCATCTTGGATTTCACATCAACATGAATTTTTGCTAGGATCAACTAGACTTCATGGGCAACATTTCTGTAAAGTTTCATGAAAATCCATTCAGTAGTTTCTGAGGAGTAGTCGCTACAAAAAAAAGTTTACGGACAGACAGACGGACAGATGGACGGACAGACGGACAGACGGACGACGGACGCCGCACCACGGCATAAGCTCTGCTGATCTCTGATCAGTCGAGCTAAAAATGGCAGAAGAATGTTAAAGGCAACATGCGCTTCTTGTGGTATTACTAAAACACAATTTGTTAAAAATACACAAGGTGGGAGTATTGATATTCATAAAGCTTTACTTCCTCTGTTGCCTAAAAGGGGGCTAACGCTTCCTGGTTATAAATATTGCGGTCCGGGTAACCCACTTGATAGTGGAAAACCTCCAAATGAATTAGACGCTATTTGCAAAGATCATGATTATTGTTACGAAGAAAGTCCTAGTAATAAATCAATGTGTGATAAAAACATGCTGACCGGTTTGAAATCTAGTAAGTCTAAAACTGTTTGAGAAAAGATCGCTAAGAATTTGATAGTCAAGCCCGTAATTAGTGCAAAATATAAACTAGGACTCGGAGAGCCAAAAAACAAGAACAAGCGTTGGGATGGACTGATAAGCTAGCCGATGAACTTCATAAACCTATACGAAGAAAGTTCGCGTGATTGTTAATGAAATAGATAAAATATGGTCGGCTGATTTGGTTGATATGCAATCGTTTTCAAAATATAATATATGTGTCAAATACCTGCTCACTGTTATTGATGTATTTAGTAAATTTGCTTGGATTATGCCTGTTCCGAATAAAACTGGTATATAAATTACCAAAGCTTTCCAAAAGATTATAAGTACAGGAAGACACTGTAAATTGCTCTGGGTTAATCAGGGTGTGGAGTTTTATAATAAGATATTTAAGCAATTTCTTGATGATAATAATATTAAAATGTATCACACGTTTAATTTCGGAAAAGCTGTAGTAATTGAACGATTTAATAGAACATTGAAAGAGAGAATGTGGAAATATTTTACAGCAAACAATACAAATACATATTTAGACGTGCAACAGGCGATGGTTGATAAATACAATAATACAAAACACCGGAGTATTAAAATGACACCGATTGAGGCCAGCGATGAAAAAAATAAAGGAATAGTGTATTTCAACTTGTATGGAAAGATTAAAATTAATAAAGCTTTGCCAAAGTTCAAAATAGGAGACAAGGTTAGAATTAGCAAATATAAAAGAACGTTTGAAGGTTATATTCCAAATTGGACTGAAGAAATATTTGTTATTGATTAAATTCAATATACAAATCCTGTGACGTAAAAAATAAAGTATTTGAACAACAAAACATTGATGGAAGCTTCTATGAATTGGAAATGTTAAACGCTGATCAAGAAATATTCAGAATTGAAAAGGTTATACGACGTGATTACAAAAAGAAACAAGCATTGATTAAATGGAAAGGTTACAATGAGGATTTCAATATTAGGGTACCATTTAAGGACATTCAAGATATAAAAGTGTGATTTGAAAAGTTGCACCCTTCCAAAAAGTAGTATACAGACTGAGGTTCCGACTTTGTTTAACAGTTGAGACTAAAATCATCTGCTGTGATGGGTTTGAAAGATATTGATTACCCGATCTGCAGTTGTTTTATTTGGGGTTGATTACAAAAGTATCAATTATTTATAAATAGTTTATAAACTGGGGGTATTGGGGGAGTTTTCTTTGATGGGGGTTGTAACGAGTTTTAAATTTGTTGGTTAGCTTGCTGACTGATAAATTTACTGACTCTTGCATAAAACGTCCCTCAAAAAAAATTGTGCTGGCTCCCCTAGTTTGTATACTACTTACTAGTACTTCTAAACATCAAACATCTAATGAGAATACTGATAAAAATCCTTATCTCAAATTACTTGCACTTATTGCAAAAAGAAATGTCACCTCATTTTCGAGTGCTTTTCTTTGAAAAGGAAGCAACAACATAAAGAAGGTGTAAAACCTACTGGTCTCACCTCTTTAAGGTCTAAACCCCAGTCTTGTGTTGGAAACAATGCAATGCTTGAGGTAAAAAAATCCCCGTCTAATTCTGTTATGGAGATTCATACACCGAACCATTCATGTCTGAAGGTTCTATATCACTAATTGGTGATTCGACCAAGCCTGTCCCTAATAAGATTTTGCGAGATACAGGAGCTTTTCAATCATTATTATTAGTAGATAATAATGTACTTATTCGAGTAGAGTATTTGACTGTCCCTCTCCATAATATGTATTTGTCATCAGATTTGGTTACTGGACCTGTGACTGTGGGAATAAGATTTTCTTTGCCATTTAAAGGTGTCCACATGTTACTAGGCAATGACCTAGCTGGAGATAAAGTCGTGGTTAATCCCCTTGTATCTGACAAGCCTTCTTTGGATCAATCCCCTGATCCCGTTGAACAAGAAATACCTGATTTTTGTGTTGCTGGTTTTGCTTCCTTTCTCGTTACATTTAACTTGTAACAATGTTTAAATAATACACACATCTATACATAATGCAAGAACATAACTAATTTATATAGTAATTATAGTATGTAACAAACTACATGAATATTAGTATTTCTTTCCTTCACAAGCAACAAATCATTCATTAATTTAGTTCTCTTTTCCATTCAGTCTTACTTTTGTATATTATGTATAATACAGGAAATGTTGTAATAAGTAAACAACAGCATGCAGTATGATTTAGCCAGTTTAGGTAAATATGGAATATATCACTTCGGAAGAGATTTTTCTACAAAGCAAGTTCACGGTGCTTTTTTAGTATTTATTTATAAGTATTCGTAGTATAAATGATTTGTATTCGAACATGGATAACTTTCTGATATCAGAATCGCATCTGCTATTTATGAGTTGTGTACATATTAAGAACATTGGGCGTTCCAAAAGTATATTCTATAATATATATTTATATCTATATTTCTTTTTTTCTTAAGTCGTTGTAGTTTTTGCATTTAACAGGTTACATTGTCTATATTTTCTATCTTGCAAATAGAATTATCGTGGAGATCTGAAGTTAATTGCAAAAGAAGCAAAATGGCCGCTTTAAAGAAGATGATTATTTATGTCTTCCCGAAAGCTTGTTTAAAAATGGTGTCAGGGTATTATATTGTATACAGTATATATTGTCAGTGTATTATATTGTATACATAGTGTCAATGTATTATATTGTATATATATTGTCAGTGTATTATATTGTATATATATACTGCCAGTGTATTATATTATATATATATATATATAAAAACTCTAGCAATTATATTTATGCCGTAGCTTTCGGCCTTGCGGCCTTCCTCAGTGGCGTATTTATTAACAATCCCATATATATATATATATTGTCAGTGTATTATATTTTATATATATTGTCAGTGTATTATATTGTATATATATTGTCAGTGTATAATATTGTATATCTATTGTTCACTACATTTGGTTAAACATAATTACAGCAAGAATGCCTTGAGTTTAACTAAAATGGACGATATTGGATTTTCCAAACAAACATATGCATAAAATGGGTAAATACCAAACTCTCGTGCAAGGTATCTGGAAATAGCAGCACTCTGGCAATATTTCTTTCCATCGATCTCCAGGACCGGTAACGCTTTCAATGGCTGGTCTATACAGAAAGAAACGGTTAATAATAAACATAAGGGGTTTAGAGCAAAAGAAAATATCGGTTTCCAGTTTTTGTCTTTACCCACATCCTAAAATCATTTGCGGAATATTTATCACCTCCAATTACTCACTCACTCACCCACACACCTGCTCATAATTAAAGGGGTTGATGCACTATTCCAAACACTTTATTTAAAAGGACTCTGAAAAACTTGAAAGCTGAAAGAATTATCAAAATACCATGAAAAATAAAGGAGAATGACCTATTGAAAATTTGCAAAGAGCATAAATGGAGGCAGCCATCTTGGGAACGACGCGGCTTTTTACCATATAAGGCATACTGACAAAATGTCTTTTAAAGCAAAGACAGTCACTGCAAATGAAAAATAAGCATACAATTTATACATTTTACATCTGTATATATGTTTTTAATCAATTTGCAGTGATTGTCTTTGCTTTAAAATGTATTTTGTCGATATGCCATATACGATAAAAAGGCGCGATGACGTCATATTTCCAAGATGGTTGCCTCCATATATGTTCTTTGCAAATTTTCAATATGTCATATCTCCTTTATTTTTCATGCTATTTTGATAATTCTTTCAGCTTTTTTCAAGTTTTTCAGAGCCCTTTTAAGCCTATTTGAAAATAGTGCATCAACCCTTTTAAACAAATCAGGGCCAATGACCACTCAGGTAGTGAGTGCGAACTACATCACATATTTAAAGCATTCAGAAACATGAAAATTGCCTTTTATAGAAACTTAGTTTCAACTTTTTTTTTGGTCATTAAAGTTACCGAAGATGGTCTCAAACAAGTGGTATTTACAAAGACCCTAACAATCTGCAAAATGTGAACAAATTATCAAAATACATTAACAATACGGGAGATACGATCAATTGCAAAGAAACGTACATGGAGGCGGACATCTTGGAATAATGACGGCATCAAGGCCCTTTTTTTTTTTAAACATAAATGGCATATTGCGATTAACCCCAAGATCAGTCTGTGTTGTTTTTTTCATGGTAAAGAAAAACATAACAATGTCACTTCAGCAGCGGTATTTCTTAAAGAAACTAAACAATATAATTATTACCTGGTTTCTTGTTCAGCCACTCCTCTCTAGGGATTCTTTCGTCTGTGAACTCGACGCCGGCAACCTTAAAGACCAGTCGAGAAAGCTCTGCCGCTCCACGTGAGGGAAAGTATATGAGCTTGTACTCATGTTTGACTTGGTCTTCTGCCATTACTCTTGCCTTTTTGGAAGATGTATAATGCCTGCTGTATAATCTATTCTTTATCTATTTCCTCCTATTGACCACAGTTCTTATGACAACTACCAGGTATAGACCTATACACGCTATGAATACCAATCGATACTTGCATGGTAAATCTCCTCGCATTGATCTCGTATCTAGGTGTGTCTACGAGACGATGAAAACAAGAAAATTTTGCTACAAAGCATCTGTTTGCCGGTAGGAATTTTACGGAGCCCCACAGGGGACATGAAGAAACATGAAGAAACATGAAGAAACAAGAAATATCTTTAAAAAAGATAGTCGGCGCGTTGCACAATCAATAAGTGACTGATGGTCATGAAGTGAAATAATATTAATAGCGAAATATAAGGAAGAGAGTAGAGCAATATAACGTTTTCTATCGGAATTCCGATAAAAATTGACATGACACGGCAGTGAAAATGTGAGGAACAAGTTAGTGCCTTCCATTGTTAAAATATTCAAAGGTCCAGAGGCCCACGAGGGCCTGAATCGATCTACTGGCAATGTGTACTCTGTTAGATGATGCTACATGCAAACTATCACAGCTCTAACCTTGTGGTTTCAAAAAAGAAGGTTTTTAAATGTATTTCTACTTTTGACCCCCGGTAAGGGTCTTATTCTGACCCCAGGGTCACAATTTCTACAACTTGGTAAAGGGCCACTGTATGATGCTACATGCAAAATATCAAAGCTGTAGCCCTTGTGGTTTCAGAGAAGATTTTTAAATGTATTTTCTCTATATTACTATGTAAAACTGTAAAGGTTTGCACCTCCACACCCCCTCCCCAACCACACACCCTCCCCACCCCCCACCCCGGGTGGGGCTAATTCTGACCCCAGGGTCACCATTTGTATAAACTTGGTAAAGGACCACTAGCTGTTGATACCTGCAAAATATCAAAGCTGTAGCCCTTGTGGTTTCAGAGAATATTTTGGTCACCATTTGTACAAACTTGGTAGCGGACCACTAGATGATGATATATACATAATATCTAAGCTCTAGCCCTTGTGGTTTTGGAGAAGAACACATCCGGGCACCTTGAAAAAACACGTGACAAGGAAATCACGGCCATATGTAATTTTTATTAGGGTTTCATTACCAGTTACCATGTAAAATTAACGCACTTTGCAAGAAAACAGAATAGTTTATTTGCAATTTCAGCATTTCTATTCCTTTCTTCATCTCTTCAACGCTTTACTAGACCGTGCTAACGCTCTACTATAGCATGCAAACGCTCTACTACAGTGTTCGCACGCTGTAGCTAGAGCGCACACTGTACTACAGCATTCACATGCTCTACTTGAGCGTTCGTACGCTGTAGCTAGAGAGTTCGCACGCTGTACTACAGCGTTCGCACACTCTACTACAGCGTTCGCACACTCTACTACAGCGTTCGCACGCCGTGGTAGAGCGTGCGAACGCTTGAAATTATTTTCTGCATGTCACCTGCGGGGCTCCGTAGTTAACTGTTTTCAGTGTCATTTAATTCACTGTTATCTGTTATCCTGTTACTCGTAACGTTACACATGGAAACGTATAAAATAACCATTCTGATAACTATTTTTAGCGAGTATCAGTACATTTACGGGTTATAGCCCGACTTCGCCGCTGGAGTTACCCGCACTCACATAAATTTGAATAATTTTTAATAAAGTTAAAGACCAATTTACTTTTTTTCCGAAGATTGTACGGATATATTCAAGCATTTTACTGGATGTTTTCTTCTATAATAACAGTAGCACGTTAGATTCCAAAGCTCATGCCTGTAGAGTGGAAGAATTCCTCTAAATGGATGTCATATTCATATGTCTTCTTTTTTTTGTGCATCAACACTGTTTTGTTTTTTTCAAAACTAGAACTCTCTAGCTACAGCGTGCGAACACTCTACTACGGCATGCAAACGCCAACTACAGCGTGCAAACGCCTACTACAGCGTGCGAACGCTTTACTACAGCGTGCGAACGCTCTACTGCAGCGTGCTTTAAATTATTTTTTCTGCATATCCCCTGCGGGGCTCCGTAGAATGTAACATGTACATTGATTTTTGCATTGTGTTGTTTATGTCATAAAATAAAAATCCATTTCAAAACATAATCACTGAGATGCCAAACTATTGTGTTCATGCTTCATTTCTATATTAGCAAACAACATTCACAACTCACAAGTTTAACATGACATGACAATGCTTGTCACAAATATATCAAGAACGCGATATAAACCAAAAATAACACACTAAATTAGTGAAAATACCTTTTTATTTATAAAATGCTATGAGATTTCTTTACGGACCGCATGTATGCGACTACCGCAGACCGACACTTCCTGCGCTGCAGTGTTATGCTACACATATGGAGTCTGTTTGTTAATATTTTAGCAAATAGAGAATAGAACGAAATATTCACTTTTCTAGACTTTGTCATATATTACAAAATGCTCTTCCACATATTTGGCATGTATGCCCCCAACCAAAGAATGGTGTGGCGTTAGCCATGTCTCTCCGTCTGTCCGTCTACGCGTCCGTCTCCTCCCACAGTCTTCAACTGATTCTTTCCAAACGTTATAGGATGCTTACCTACAGGATATCAACATGTGCATATCGACTGGGCTTGAAAACCGACGTTGATATACCGGTGTTCGTCTTTTTTCCATCATATTTTACGTTAATAGTTTCTGTGTCTATCTCCTCCCACATTTTCCTCCCACAGTTTTCAACTGATTATTTTGAAACTTTACAGGATGCTTACCTATGATGTCAAGATGTGCATATCGATTCGGCGTCAAAATCCACCTCGTATTACCGGAGTTACGGCCCTTAAATACTTTCTGTTAGTCAGTGGACAATTACATAAATAAAATAATAGAAGCAGTCGCAATATCCCTATTATCAAAATACCTATAAATAACACATAAATATGCAGGAGTTGCGCCGTCCAATAGACATATATTTGAGATGCGAATCACTGACAGTTTTAAATCCGTATTTAAATTCCAATAACAATGAAACTATATATATATCCTATCAGGTCATTTGCACAAATTAGTATAGAAGGTAAACAAGCAAGGTTTTACGCAAACATAAAATAGCTGCCGAGAGAAAATAGCATTATCTCTGGGTTGGAACTGGGAACAAAATTTAACATACTAACAGATCATGTCACGGGTGTTAAAACAATATCGAAAACAATAAAGGTTGTCACGGAGACCGTCTTTTCTTACATTCTTCCCGATTTTTACCAAGCATTTTACCTTTCTACCAAGCATTTTGAATCAATGTGGGCGACCTCGCTTCTTTCTGTTCAAATACATTGACCCTAGTAACACGACGTGCTGGATGTGTTACCATTAGCAATAATAAAAACCATAATAATGAAAATTAAAAAAAGAAAGAAAGGGAAATCAGCAGGCTTGAACCATCCCTTCCCCGGCACTAACATGACGCCTTAGTTAACTGACTGGTAGACTGGTTTACGAAAACCTTTCAACATTACAAAATATGTGTTTATACCATTCAAGTTTTTCAGACGAGTTCTCTAGGAATTCAAGTTGTAAAGCATGCTTATCGACACTTACATGAGTCACAGTCAGTTTACCATAGACATATATAAAACCCATATAAGGGTCACCTGCCTTCGGCAGCGGAATGACAAGAGAGATGATTTCAATGTTGACATTGTTAATTATCCCCACTTAGACGGAGGTGTTTCCCGAGCACATTCTTATGGAGTTTATGTTTTTAGAGCGTTTAGTCGAGTTGAGGACTTAATATTCGTAACCTTTGTATAACTAAAAACTACTCCATCAGGGCTACGGTGACTATAAACTTCGATAAACCGTTGCAAATTGTTTTATCGTAACGCTGCTCTACTTTTAAAATATGATAGTAATTTAGATCCTTGGTCATGATAAATTTCATACAATCTTTATTAAACTTGTTAGAACGTTTATCAACTGAGATTCTGACCCTATCATTTTGCACCTCACTTTATGTTTCGTGGCTACCCGGACAGATTGTGGACCCTATGGTGGCGACTGAAAGGGATGGTAAGGTGGTGCGTGTCTTCAGCTGTATCTCATTGTGTCCTAAATGCTGAATTCTCGTGTTGCGATGGCTTCTGCCAAGCCACTGTGTCCTTGCTTTGAGATTTATATGCTTTGTTTTTTATATTCATATATACATGATCATCTCTATGTAATACTTATATTGCCTTTTAATGCTGCCTTTTTGTTAGAGTATCATAGTCTGGTGAGGATTGATTTATTTACACTGTCCCATTTTATTGGGATGATAGTAGCGTAACACAATTGGTTTGATGCAAACTAGAATCTAGTTTAAACCCCGCAGCGGCCATTTTTCCGCTGACCTTTCAGAGATGGTACTCCTGGTGTCAACCTTTTTATATTGTTTTTGTAGCTTACTTTGCTTCTACTATTCCTGGTAATGGTTGTGTGTTATGTTCTACTATTCTTGGTAATGGTTGTGTGCTATGTTCTACTATTCCTGGTAATGGTTGTGTGCTATGTTCTACTATTCCTGGTAATGGTTGTGTGCTATGTTCTATTATTCCTGGTAATGGTTGTGTGCTATGTTCGCGTGTTTTGGTTGACTGTGAATACTGCATCTCCTGTCCGATTTGTATGCCTACTTATATACACACATACATCTACATACGTGTAATATGGGTATCTTTAATGGCTTTTGTTGGATTTGGTTACTCCAGTTTCTAAACAACACATAATCCTTTCAGCGTCCCAAGGACACATTTTCTATAGAATTTAAGTAGGCCTAGTTAAATTTTAACAGAATATACTACTTTTCTGCGCAATCTGTATACGTGTAAACATGTGCTTGTACGCTTACTTGAAGTCCTGAGTTGGAGACCGTACTGGGTCTGAACATAGATCGTCTGCTTTTATTATGCCATTTTAATACTTATTTATTTTAATACTTATTTATCGATAATGTTCGTTTGGAAATCTGATCTAAACGATCCATTGTAATGTTAATATACGAGGTTGTAACGGTACATTAGTATAAGGACTATTGGTCAGCTATCTTTTAAAAAAAAAATCCAAAATGGACGGGAATTGAAATTTTCATCTAAATGCATATTATAGGCATGAACATTGTCAATGATATAATAGATGACATTAATGCAACACTATTGATGTGAACATAATATCAGAAACAATATTTATTTGGCAGAAATAGTGCCCTTTATATTCGAAAAGTTTAGTGCAATTTTACTCCAAGATGTTTTGTTTTTTATGTTAAATAAATTTGTCCACAGAATTGTCCATTTATCTAAAAATGGCACACGAGACATCATTTCTAAATTAAATACGGCATGTTATCACATCATCCAAATTTCAAAGCCAATCATTGTAAAAAAAAAACAAGCTATTCTTTCAATGGCATGTACTTTCAAAATAATCTCAATGCTATAGTATGGTGGCACTGACAGGTTTTAATTGTCAAACTATTATAAATGGCAACTATATTCTTGGATGTATTAAGCACAACTGAGTGACTGTTGTGAATAGAAACATGGCAACACAAGAGTAATTTATTATTATATTCCTATAAAAACAGCACAAACGAAATAATAACATATGAATACGATCTAATTACCTGTGTATCCAAATGTTTCACCATATACAGCATGTTTCAATTTACAATTCACCTGCATGCTTTTCATGGGTATCATGTGCGTGTGTTGAAGGCACATGGTGTATAAAGAAAATCTTCATTTTCAACAATGGTGTACTTCGAATTTTGGATGATGTGATAACATGGCTTACTTTATTTAGAAATGATGTCTTGTGTGCCATTTTTAGATAAATGGACAATTCTATGGACAAATTTATTTAACATAAAAAACAAAATATCTTAGAGTAAAATTGCACTAAACTTTTCGAATATAAATGGCACTATTTCTGCCAAATAAATATTGTTTCTGATAGTATGTTCACATCAATAGTGTTGAATTACTGTCATCTATTATATCATTGACATTGTTCATGCCTATAATATGCATTTGGATGAACATTTCAATTAACCATACACCATCCATTTTGGATTTTCTTTTCAAAGATGGCTGACCAATAGCCCATAAAAGCACATGCCCTTACCAGGTTTCTTGTCTGGCTGGATACAATTATTATGCTTTTAGTTGCATTGGTAGATAATTAAAAATAGTATATCTTGGGTATAATTATTTTATTGAATAGAATGAATACATGTATTTGCAAATTCAATCAAACAGATATTTCAAAGATGCAATAAAAATAGTTGAGCAATGATATCGAATGACTAGAAATAAAGACAAGGAGCGGATCCAGTGGGGTGGTGCAATTGGCGTACCCACCCCCGCAGCACCACCTCCCCTTCATCCCCTAAATCTAAAAGGTTATGAAAATGTATGTGTAAAAATACACTTAGAACCCCTTACACATATTTGCATTGCACACCGCTAAAATAGGATTTCGCGTATTTGTTTTTCTAAAGTTAAGCAAAGCCTGGATCCGTCCTTGAAAACAACCCGTAAGATGAGGATAAAATGATATAATACAAAAATAGTGTACAAATGGAATTGATTTGATACAAATGAGTAGAAATTCCAACAATAAATTTTAATTGAATAGACTTTAGGGAAAAACGCGCTTTTGATTCATACAAACGTACGTGTATATAAACCATGCAAAGTACACGGATACTTGCCGGTGTGCTCCGGATAATGTTTTTTCTTAGTTTAAACTGGACTGAAGAGTATATACCATTGTTTAAACTATTAAAATAAGTGGAATATTAAAACAAAACTTCGCAAAATTATAGTTTCTAGTTGACGCCTTCTAACCAGAAAACATATCTAAATTTTTTCAAATAATACGTTTGTGACAGCAAAACTTATATAATGTCCTAAGCGGAAAATGTCGAATTTCTAAAAAAACGTAAATAGTTCACGTTTTGGCGAGTAGTTCAAGACTTTTCCCTTTTTTTGTTTGCCCTACAAATTAATTCCTGCTTTTTCAAATATTCCAAATCTTAGTCATATTTTTGAAATGCAATTCTACATGGTGTAAAGAAAGAAACGAAGAAAAGAGGATTTCAGATTAAATAAACATGTGTTATTTACTCGTTTTTAAACTCTAATAGTTATGTAAAGGTATGGTGGGAGCACACAATTGTCCCAACTGGCAATCACCCAGAATGAACATGAAGGTAAGGGGTGGAGTTAAAACTTGTGATGCCAAAGAGGTGTCTCATGATGTAAACAAAATAATTTAAAGAGTTTAGGAACTGCTGATACACATGTTGGTGGGAAATTGTATTAATGAAGGAAAACAGCCATATTCAGCATTTCTTTTTCATGAATGAAGTTGTGATGTTTTAAAAAATGTAATGTTAAGCATATATATATAATACGTGTACGAATTAATTGTTCCTTTTGCAATTTCCAAGTTCCGATGCTCCTCCATAAACGTCCAAATTTGAAATTATGAATAATCTGCGTTGCTTTTTTTTTAAATGGCTTTGACTATTTGAACGTTGTTACAACTTTCTTAACACCGGCCATTAGTAGAGGTAATAAACAATTACAGAACACATAGATAACATTGTTATTGTTTACAGTTGTGGAAATGCAAAAACTAACAGTAATATATAGGAGCTATTCATTGGTTCTGTAACAATTACATTAGGGTTTACAATCTTTGTTTTCTTTACTAATAACGTGATTATATGCACTGCATTTTGCACTATATTTGTTTTAAGGAATCTGTGTTCAAGCCTTCAAGTGCGATCTTAGATCTTAGCATTCAAACTTTGCCCAATCTGTAAATGCGAACACCGTATTATGGGTGATTATGCCCTCTATGTAAACGCGAACACCGTATTATGGGTGATTATGCCCACTATGTAAATGCGAACACCGTGTTATGGGTGATTATGCCCACTATGTAAATGCGAACACCATGTTATGGGTGATTATGCCCAATATCTAAATGCGAACACCGTGTTATGGGTGATTATGGCTATGTTTTGAATGCGAACACCGTTTTAAGGGCGATTATGATTTTGTATTTGAATGCGAACACCATATTATGGGTGATTATGACTATGTATAGGAAAAGCGCTCTTAGGAGAGTTAATATATGAATGGCGACAGTCAGTACTACAAAACAAGCGTCCATCTTTTAACAGAAACTGCTGGTTGATGAGGTTCTGACCACAGCAGTGACAACTGAAGCAATGGGGACATGCGTGCCAGTGGAACTCCCCGTGCGACAGGCCCGGTGAATCGGCCGTGATTGTCTTCTTGCACGTGTTACACACCTGAAATGATACATTAATTGCAAAATATGTTTATTTTTAACAAAGAAAAAGTATGAAAATATTTCATATTACTGAATATTTTATCACCTTACGTAAAAACATGTAATACCGAGTACAGAGAGACAACATTACATAAATATCGCATTCATGAGAGGGTGACAGTAAGAATGTTCATCCTGAGGATAATCAATATCGGAAGGGTGAACATTCTTACTATCACCCTCTTATGAATGTGATAATTATTGTATTATACCGAAATTCCAAAAATAAGATTCATTTTCAGTACATATTTCGCTTTGCCGGATAGACTGCTCCACTGCGTGTTGAGTGAAACGGGAAACTAAGAAAACGAGTGGTAGTTCAAGCACTTTTAAAGTTGTGATGAGTTAACAATAGTTATTTCACCATCCTGAACCAATGACGTCACCGAAACAGCTCGCATCAAAGCTGCGCATGTGATTTTGTTTTTGTACTATCACCCTACGATTTACTACCACCCTGTACTATCACCCTCGCGTAAAATAGTAAGAAATTACACATTGTTGTCTATACGGATTTAGCATGGGGTTTTTATGTGAGGTATAATAATACAAATTATGTCCCCTTATGTTTTATCCCATTGAAATTGCATATAACAAAGATACAAATTACTGAATATTTGTATTTACAACTTACATTTCAGCATCCTTTATTTAGACAGTGCTACCCTTGATAAAGAAATACAAACTTGATAAACATGTGAATATATAACTCCACTAATGACATAAGCTGAGTATTTATCAATACACATATTTTTTTTATCAAGTTTGTATTTATTGTTCAAGCGTAGCACTGCCTAGATACAGGTGTAAACATACTAGAAGTTGCCTGTGAAGTATACAGGATTATTTGAGTTCTAATGGTGATATTTGTTAATGCAATTTCAATGGGATTACACATAAGGAGACATTACCCTTAAGTATAAAACTGTTTTATATCACTATTTACTACCGCTATCAGATCGATGAGTTTATTTATATCAGTCTACGTTTATTTGAGACTCATCAAGTATAGATAATTATATTTTATATATTATACACAGAATTTAGCAGCGATTGCAGAATTCATAATTATATGGAAAAGCTTTTTTGTACGAATGTCCGTTTTTATTTCTCCATCGTTTATTTTTGTCATTTTAATGTCCTGTAATTCTTTATTCCAAAATGTGTCAGGAATAATACAATATTCATTACCATTATTATAAATATGAAAACTTCGCTTTTTAATATCATTTGGCAAACAAATCAAAGAAGAATATAATGCCTATGAACAGTGCGCAACGTGTAATACAGCGAGTACACTATTTGCCCCAGTTGTCTCCCATAGCGTACATTTTAAATAACAAAATTGTAAGCAAGTAACATAGAAAATAATAAGAAGAACCAGAATAACTTGGGTCATGCTGAGAAATATACAGAGATTATGAAAAAGAGGTAAATAGCTACGTGCTGAAACATTATAATGAGTTATACGAATTAATGGGGAAAAGTACAAATAATAGTGTGTGAATGTCATAATTAATATACTCATAATGACTTTGTATGAATAATAACTTTGTCTAAGTAAGAACTGTGTACTAATAATAACTGTGTATGAATAATAGCTTTATATGAGTAAGAACTTTGAATTTATAAGAACTTAGGATGAATAAGAACTGTATATGAGTAAGAACTTCGTACGGATAATAACTGAGTAAAAACTGCGAATTAATTATAACTTTGTATGAATAATAACTTTATATGAATAAGAACTATGTATTAATAACTTTGTATGAATAAGAACTTTGTATGAGTAAGAACTATGTACTACTAACTTTGTATGAATAAGAACTTTGTATGAGTAAGAACTATGTACTACTAACTTTGTATGAATAAGAACTATGTACTACTAACTTTGTATGAATAAGAACTTTGTATGAGTAAGAACTTTTTATGAGTAATAACTATTTTTTTAATAACAACTTTGTTTTAGTTTCAAAATCACGATAGTCTAGATATGTCTAAGTAACAGAAGTAAAACTAATGGCAAATCCCGTGCACATTAGTTTGTGATTGTGTATATAGCAGGGTCCCAATGATCAGTCATGAAAAATGCTTATTAATAAATGCAGACAATTCTCAAGTTTTTGCGTCTGTGTGATCAAGATCGATTCAGGACGTTTCGGCACCAAACCATTTCGACACTAAACTAGACGAATCGGCACCTAGACGTTTCGGCATCAAACCATTTCGGCGTCTATTTTATTTTTTACCCTAGACGTTTCGGCATCCATTTATATTTGAGTATTATAATGAAGTAAAACAGTTAAGAAATTAAACATTTTCTATAAGATCACTTGTAATTGATTTAAAATGCAAAGTTGATTGCCTTACCGGCAACTCCGAAGCGGGTTTGAGCCTGAATACAACTAAAACATGAACATAAATAAGGCCCATATGACAATCACTTGTAAAAATTAAGTAAATATTACTTTTATATTATATTGTAGCATGGTCACTGAAATTCCCTTTGTAATAGCTCAGGTGTAAATCGTTTAATTGAAAATACTTGAACGTGTTCCCTTTAACATGTATAATAATGTATACCTAAGACCAAATAAAAACTTATCTGTATTCATACATTATCTTTTAATTCTTCACTTTACCGTCCTGTCATCTCCATATCACCAACTACAGGTATGTGACTTGAACAAAGCCTCCACAAACTAACCCATTATTAAAAATCGTCTACATACAACGCATGCGTTATACTTTTCTTGTTACCTATACAATTAAGT
>JAWPHD010019519.1:0-35355 GCA_037043455.1 Cyrtodaria siliqua | reverse complement strand
TTGTCTTCGACTGGTATTCAAGGAGTCCTTTTCTGTTGAGGTTCCCTGCTTTGTCTATTGCAGTGACAATGTCTGTCTTGCAGTAACCTCGCTTTGTAAGGTGCTCCGAAAGTTCGCTTGCTCTGATTTCGAATGTATTGGTGTTTGAACATATTCGTCTGATACGAAGTGCAAGAATGAACGGTATGTTCTTGCAGCTGTGTTTAGTGTGGCAACTGTTGGGCAGAAGGTACTGGTGTGTGTCCGTGGGTTTGGAGTAGAGGTCAACAACAATTACATTGTTCTCTATATGTGAAACTGTGTCTAGGAACACGTGTTTTTCATTGGAATCCTCTGCTGTGAATTTGATTGAGGGATGGAATGCATTGACCTTAGCTAATCAGTGGGCTTTATTGCCTACTGACCGTTCCAAGTCGGTAACCCTGTCTTCACCACCCTTTCTGTTGTTTTTTGTCTCTTTCATTGTATTTTCAAGTCCTTGTTTGCAGTACAGTGCGGACCTACTATGCCATTGCGTTCGGACGCTGTGGTTTCTATAGGACCCTTTATATCATTTTGTCTATAAAGGCTTGTTAAGTGTCTGGACCATGACACCATTGCATATCGTCAATGAAACGTAACCACGACATAGGTTTCAGTGGTACAGATAAGAGGAGTTGTTCTTCCAGTCTGCCCATAAACACACTGGCATAAGGAGGTGCCATTTTTGTCCCCATGGCGGTGCCTTGAACCTGGAGGTAGTTTTTCCCATTAAATTCGAAATTGTTGCACTTGAGGATAAGCGTGAGGAGCCTAACAAGTATGCTGGTGGGTGGATCTTTATGAACTCTACGATCCCATGCCTCCTTACAAGCCAAAATACCTTCTTCGTGAGGAATGTTGGTGTAGAGGGATGTAACATCCAATGATACAAGTTGAGTGTCTTCCGGGACTGATATGTTGGACTATAGTCTCCGAAAATAGTCTGTGGTGTCTTTGATGTATGACGATAGAGATACAACATGGGGTCTCAGGTGAAAGTCTATAAATTCTGATATTTTTTCAGTGAAATGATCGTTTGCCGATACTATTGGTCGACCGGGATTACCTGATTTGTGAATCTTTGGTAAAAGATAAAATCTGCCTGCCTTGGGGTTAGGAACTAAGAGGTAGTCCATATTGGCCTGACTAATATGACCTTGTTCAAACAGTTCTGTTACAGCATTGGTCACTTCGGCAGCAAACTCTAAAGTTGGGTCATGGTTAAGAGGCGTGTAGTAGGTTGAGTCATTCAACTGTCTTTTCGCGTCAGAGACATACTGGTCTCAATACATAACGACCACTGCTGAACCTTTGTCCGCAGGTTTGAATATGATATCTGTTCTCTTTTTTACTGAGTTGAGCGCATCTTGTTCTGCTCTAGAAGCGTTCATTCAAAATGTAGAGGCAGATATCACAGCATTCCAGCCACCTAACTCACACCATCAAAACATATCTAGAGCAGAACAAATTGCGCTCAACTCACTAAAAAAGAGAACAGATATCAGTACGGTTTTTATTACTTCCCTTGATCCAATTTTCTCCATTTATATATTATTTTAGCCTTATTCAATTGACTTTGGAGATGTTTTTGCTATATCCTGCAGTATCGATTCTTTGTCTTAGGTATAGAGGTAGGGTTATTCACTCACATACTCTCTCTTCATAACTAATCATACATGTCAGCGTACAATTTTACTTTCATCCAACCAGCAATGTTCTATTATTAGTACTTTTGTTACTTCCCTTGATCAAAATATCTCCATTTATTTAATTTAATTTGTTTAGCCTTACTCATTGTTTTTATTAGCTTTGGTGTTGCTTTATACTTTATCCTGCAGTATCGATCTTAGATTTTAGGTTTTGAGGTAGGGTTTGTGTTATCTTTTTCACATTTTTACTATCTCTTCATAACTAAATGTCAGGGTACAGTTTTACCCTCATCTCATCTCCTCAACTCATCTCCTCAACTCATCCAACCAGATATGTTCTTTTATTAGTATCACATTTGGCTCAAAAGTGTCTATTCAAAGTAACCAGTTTCTACAACACTGCCAAACGATCAGAGATCAGCAGAGCTTATGCCGTGGTACGCGTCCGTCGTCCGTCTGTCTGTCTGTCCGTCTGTCTGTCCGTCCGTAAACTTTTATTTGTAGCAACTACTCCTCTGAAACTACTGGATGGATATTCATGAAACTTTACAGACATGTTGCCCATGAAGTCTAGTTGATCCTAGCAAAAATTCATGTCGATGTGAAATCCAAGATGGCCGCCAAATCTAAAAATAGGTTTTTAAAAAACAAGTTTGTAGCGACTACTTCTTGAAAACTCTAAGGGATATTGATATGGGACTTTTTCTAAAATGATCAGCATGACATGATGTTGGTCCTTGTCGAAAATTGTTTTGATTCGACGTTAAACATGGCTGCCAGCGGCCATCTTTGTTTACATAGAGTTATATAACGAAAACTTGTAGCGACTACTCCTCTGAAACTACTTGACGGATTTTCATGAAACTTAACAGTAATGTTGCTCTTGATGTCTTATTGATCCTAGCAAAATTTCAGGTCGGCCGAAAATTCAAGATGGCCGCCACGGCTAAAAATAGATTTTTAAAAAACAAGTTTGTAGCGACTACTTCTTGAAAACTATAAGAGATATTGGTATGGGATTTTTTCTAAAATGATCAGCATGACATGAAGTTGGTCCTTGTCGAAAATCGTTTTGATTCGACGTTAAACATGGCTGCCAGTGGCCATCTTTGTTTACATAGAGTTATATAATGAAAACTTGTAGCGACTACTCCTCTGAAACTACTTGACGGATTTTCATGAAACTGCACAGGAATGTTGCTCTTGATGTCTTATTGATCCTAGCAAAATTTCAGGTTGGCCGGAAAATCAGGAAGGCCGCCACTGCTAAAAATAGATTAAAAAAAAATAAGATTGTAGCGACTACTTCTTGAAAACTATGAGATATTGATATGGGACTTTTTCTAAAATGATCAGCATGACATGATGGTTATTCGAGTCGAAAATTATTTTGATTCGACGTTAAACATGGCTGCCAGTGGCCATCTTTGTTTACATAGAGTTATATAATGAAAACTTGTAGCGACTACTCCTCTGAAACTACTTGACGGATTTTCATGAAACTTTGCAGGAATGTTGCTCTTGATGTCTTATTGGTCCTAGAAAAATTTCAGGTCGGCCGAAAATTCAAGATGGCCGCCATGGCAAAAAATACATTTTCAAAATACAACTTTGTAGCGACTACTTCTTGAAAACTATAAGTGATATTGATATGTCACTTTTTCTAAAATGATCAGCATGACATGATTTTGGTCCTTGTCAAAAATTGTTTTTATTCGATGTTAAACATGGCTTTCAGCGGCCATCTTTGTTAGATAGAGTTATATAATGAAACTTGTAGCGACTACTCCTCTGAAACTACTTGACGGATTTTCATGAAACTTCACAGGAAAGTTGCACTTGATGTCTAATTGATCCTAGCAAAATGTCAGATCGGCCAGAAATTCATGATGGCCGCCACAGCTAAAAATAGATTTAAAAAAATAAGTTTGTAGCGACTACTTCTTGAAAACTATAAGTGATATTGATATGGGACTTTATCTAAAATGATCAGCATGACATGACGGTTATTCGAGTCAAACATTATTTTTATTCGACGTTAAACATGGCTGCCGGTGGCCATCTTTGTTTACATAGAGTTATATAATGAAAACTTGTAGCGACTACTCCTCTGAAACTACTTGACGGATTTTCACGAAACTTCACACGAATATTGCTCTTGATGTCTAATTTTTTTTACCAAAATTTCAGGTCGGCCGGAAATTTAGGATGGCCGCCATGGCTAAAAATAGATTTTTAAAAAAAAAGTTTTGTAGCGACTACTTCTTGAAAACTATAAGAGATATTGATATGGGACTTTTTCTAAAATGATCAGCATGACATGATGGTTATCCGAGTCGAACATTATTTTGATTCAATGTTAAACATGGCTGTCAGCGGCCATCTTTGTTTACATAGAGTTATATAATGAAAACTTGTAGCGACTACTCCTCTGAAACTACTAAACGGATTTTCATGAAACTTCACAGGAATGTTGCTCTTGATGTCTAATTGATCGTAGCAAAATTTCAGGTCGGCCGGAAATTCAAGATGGCCGCCACAGGTAAAAATAGATTTTCAAAAATCAAGTTTGTAGTCACTACTTCCTGAAATCAAAATCAATCAGTAGAGCTTCAAGGTCATTGACCTCTTGTTTGTTTCGTATTTGTTATTTTCGTGTTTGTGTACCCCTGATGAAGGCGTAAAGCCAAAAACGCTTGGGTTTTTATAAACTGTAGCACTGTATAAATGTTTTTTCCCCCATCTATTAATTTGTTCCAACATGTTCGTATCCCCTCGGGGATCCAGTGCTTTTTGAAAGGTATTTTGTAGATGTATGTATTTTCTCACCCTTATGCTGCTCTCACACAGTGGCGAATATGGTGGCGAATGGGCTTACGAATGCAGTTCGCCACCAATTCGCAATGATCACAAGGTGATCGCCAGACATTCGTAGGTGTTCGTAAGCATTAGCGGTCGTTCATGGGGTGTTGCGAATATTAGGAGCATGCTCCTAAAATTCGCCTGGAAAGCATATTCTCATTGCTTTCGCAACATTTTCGTAAGCAATCGCAAGCCATTCTTATTGATGGCAAGGCATTTGTAGTGATCGTAAGACATTTGAAGGGATTTGCTAGCATTCGTCTTGACTTTTCCTTAAGAATACCATACGAATGCGAACAAAAAGGTGCGAAAGCTTGCGAATCCATTACGAATAAAGCGAATGGGTTACGATTTGTTTTACATTTTCTTGAGAATGCATTGAGAATGCGTGCGAACGGCTTGCCAACACTTGCGAGTACTTGTAAATGCTTGAGAATGACATACAATTATTAAGATTGTCTTGCAAATGCCTTGCTAATTCCTAGCGATTTCAATGCGAATATTGCACATTCGCCCCGGGTAGTGTCGCTAGGATAGCCAAAATGGTATAAAATATTCCATCTTCCCTTGTCCTATATACATTTCTAGTTCAACCATGGCCGAGGCTGCGAGGCAAGTGGGCATGCTGAAGGATACAAACTTGACTTTTTAACAAAATTAAAACTTGACTTTCTGAAGAAAAAGTTGACTCGGCGGAGGCTGGCGAATAAGTGACAAAGAGAAACATTGGCAATGGGTATATGCAATTAGCCAAGCATGCGTTGTGTAGTCGTTTCATTCGTAAGGCGTTCGCAAGCATTCGCAAGATTCGCAACGGCATTCGTAAGCATTCGTAACATTCGCAAAGGATTCGCAAGAAATTCGGCAAATTGATTGTTAAGTAGTCGTAAGGTTCGTAAGAAATTCGCAAGGATTGGCAAGGATTCGTAAGAATTTCGGAAGCATTCATAATGGCTCACTTTTTTCAGTATTTCTCCAGGCCAATCTTATCATTTTCGGCGAATTTGCCGCGAATTTCAAATTTTCATATTCGCAAGGATATTCTTCACTGTGTGAGAGAGGCATTATATAATATATATATATATATATCGCAGCCTCGGCCATGGTTGAACTTTTCAACATGTCACAATAATAAAAAAGATATTTAAAAAACCCATTTCCAGGATGGTACCTTATTACTCGGTTTATTTACAATCATAAATCAATATGTGTAATTAATTGTTTAGCTAAATACATTTCATTTTCCCGCCTTATTTTCTTATATGAAGTTATATAACACACCTCCTACTATTCGAAAACATGATCTAAAAGGGAAATAAAGTCAAATGGGACAATTTAAATCGAAATCCATTATTTACGCATAAGTGAATAAACGTATTTAGTATGCAGATTCGGTGTATCAGACTCAGTTAAATGATTGTAATACAATATTAGGTTAGGCTTACTGGATACTGGATTCCTAAATAACATAAAAATCCGTATGAGGCTCGCTTTATTTCGAATTATAGTGCCTGCACCACAACACACATCTCCAAACTTTTAACTTCTTGTCTTACTGCCGTTAAAGATCACGTTAAACTATATTGTGATAACATTATTGAAAACTCTGGGATTAATTTGTTTTGGTCTATAAATAATTCAGGAGACGTTCTTGATAAAATTTACAATTAAGGTTAAATTTCATCAATAAGCATTTATGACTTCTCTACACTATATACAACCTTACCACATCACCTTATTAAAGACACAAAAAAAGGCTAATTTCTCTTATTAAAAAAACATTTGCTAGAGAAAATACTACATTTTTGGCATGTAATAATATTACAGCGTTTTGTACTAATGGCAGTTTAGACAATTATACTATGTGGACTTGCTATGAAGTTTGTGAGGCACTCATTTTCCTATTAGATACTATTTTCGTCAGGTATTGAACCACCGTTTATAGACACATTGTTGGTATCCCTATGGGTACGAACTGTGCACCACGTGTCGAAGATTTGTTTTTATTTTGCCATAAAAGAGATTTCATGTTGAGTCTTTCACCAGATACCCAGGCATATGTTATTGAAGCTTTAATGACACCTCTCGGTATCTGGATGACGTATTGAACATTGACAACCCTTTCTTTCCAACTGTGGTTAATAATATTTATCCTAAAGAACTTCAGCTTAACAAAGTTAATATATCTGATAATAACGCTTTTTTTCTTGATTTAGATCTCTCGATTGAAAATGGTGAAATAATTAGCAAAATCTATGACAAAAGAGATGATTTTAATTTTGACATTGTTAATTATCCCCATTTGGATGGGGATGTTCCCCGAGCAACTTCTTATGGGGTGTATGTGTCTCAACTTGAAAATTTTAATATTCGTAATCTTTGTATAACGAAAAAGCTACTCAATCAGGGTTACCGTTACTACAAACTTCGTAAAACCTTTGCAAAATTGTATTATCGTAACCCTGATCTTCTTTCCAAATATAAAAGTAATTTAAGGACTCTTCTGCGACAAGGACTATCACAACCTGACTTCTATGGTGATGTGATTTATACACTTCGTAAGATTCTTGGTCATGATCACTTCATACTATCTTTGTTAAACTTGTTAAAAAGTTTTTCAAAAGAGGTTATGACCCTATCATTTTGCAACGTACAGTATGCTTGGTGGTGGACCCTTTTACAGTTCGCCACTATGCTTTCCTCCTTAATTGTACGATGACCGGACAGGTTGTGAACCCTATGATGACGCCTACCTAAAGCCCAATGGGACGGTGGCGTTTGATGTTTGTCTATGATATTTCTTGTCGTGCCCTTAATGTTTTATTCTCTTGTTGCTCTGACTTCTGCTGAGTCACTGAGTACCTTCATTATGGCTTTCTAGGCTATTGTTTTTTTGTATTATATTTACACGAGCATATTTGTTTTACTTATATTGCCTATTGATTGCTGCCTTGTTGGTTAGAGATTAAATAATGGCGGGGATTTCTTTATTTACACTGTCCTATTTTAATGGGATGAAGTAGGGTAAGTGTGAGGTTTGGTGCAGCCTAGAACCGGTTTAACCACCACCCCAAGCCCCCAGTGGCCTACTTTGCCACTGACCGTTCCAAGGCGGTAGCCCTATTGTCAACCCTTTTGTGTTTGTGATGTCGTTTGCATTTATTATTACTTTTTCCTTCTTGTTGTCTGTTTGCGTGTGTGTTTCTGTGTTTTGTGGTTGACTGTCCTCCTTGTATACTACTTTCCCTGTCCGATCTTTTTATATTTCTTTAGCTTGAATTCAATTGACTGTACTATTAGAAAATGTAATGCTTGAGCCATGAATATATTCTGCCTGATAAAGGAACTCGATGTGATCTGGAAGAACATAATTATTGGGGGTGTTAACCAGATTGTAGGGTGCATCAAACCTCACACTTACCCTAGTGCCATCCCAATACAACGGGACTGTGTCAATAAAGATATCCCTGCGAGGTTATATCTCTAACAAACAAGTATAAATCGTGGACATCATTTTGGAAAGCTTGTTTCAGTTGAACTAACTTCATCAACTTCTAATAGAATTGTGAACTCACCTGCAGGCGTTTATAGCTGATGTGAATTCCCCCATGTAACTGCTGTGGATTCCCCTATGTAACTGATATGGATTCCCCTATGCAACTGATGTCGATTCCCTATGTAATAACAGAATAGCCCCACTACTTGAATGGTGTCGACAGGATATACATCAATGACAATATAATACCTCGTTTTCTGTACTGTCAATGACATTTTCTTTCTTATTATATACTTTGCAGTGAAATAGTGGATTTTATGATTATAATAAAACGATATATTTGCTCTGTTTATATCACATGTGGGGCTATATCTGCTTATAGTGTCACTGTTATTTACTCTACGGAACTACTTTTTAAAGGACAAAACAATTTGTTTAGAAAATAACTATTAAATGTATATCATTACCTCGGAAATGGTCTAACTAAGAACATGAGTCGTAGGTTTGGAAAATCTGTCAAGTTTTACAATGAATTGGAAATCACTTAACTAAGATGATGAGCCGTAGTTGTTTTTAATCGGTCATGTCTATTAAAAGTTATAGCGAGTTGAAAACAGAAATAAATAAAAGGTTGTTGACGTCGCCTAAAAACAGTTCGGAATACGTTTCCGGGTTGTGAGTATAGAAAAAAAGAATATCGCTTAAGACGGTGCTAGGGGGCGTTAGAGGTGTTGCTTCTTACATTACCCTTCATAATCAGATAACCAAAGTCTGCTAATTTATTCGCTTGGTCGTGTTTGTGTTTCCAAAGGATCACCTTATCAGTATGTGTGTTGAAATTAGGATTTATTTCATATCATTTTGAGAACACAAAAATAAAACACTCGTAAAATATACGTTTTCTCACTTCTCGATAAAAATAATTCCTATATCCATACAAACCAACAAATATCCACTCTGAATTACATTGACTATCATGTATTAAACGTTGGCAAATTATTTATTTGTATCTGCTCTGATATTTGGTACATTAAAGAAGATTTTGGAAGGGAACATTTGGAAATCTACGAACACGATCAATATCAAAAAATAGTGCAGTCTCCTGAACGGATTGTTCTCTTATTGCTCTGGCCTCCACTTAAGTCACTGAGTACTTTCTTTGTTCTTTCTGGGCCTTTGTTTTATATTCATATTAATTGAGCAGCAAAGTACACAGAAGTGGCTTAGTTAAGAAGTAACCCGGCCACAAAAAGTAACAGTAAGTGTTATATATCAAACTGTTCGGGAATGTCTGAAGTTTATCAGACTACCGGCATAAATTGCAGATTGTTGGTACTAAGCAAGAAATCCAAGATGGCGGACAAAATGGCCGCCATTTTTTAAAAAAAACATGATATATTTGATAATTACAATACGAAATCATTTCTTTCACAAACATTAACTGTTTTTGTTATTTTAAATGAACTATGTATGCAGTTCAGTAATAAAAATAAGTTACAGCTGAAAATATTGCAGAAATGATTTTTTTGGCTAGTTAACGGCTGAAAAATGGCTCAAAACTTACAAAATTTGGGGTACTACCTACAATTTTAAATTGTTTAATATCTTATTTCGTTATTTTTTGCATATTTTTGTTCATTAAAATATGCAGTGGTGTATGTCCTGCACAAAAATGTATACTATTACGTTTTAGTAGACCCCGAACTCTCAAAATCGAAAAAAAAGTGGGTGGGGTATTTTGACATGAGAAAATCTGTAAATTCGTAATAAATGGCTTTACTGATAAAAGGCTATCATTTGTTTACCCGGTACTGTTTGATTCATAAGCTTACAATAAACTGGAAACTATTGTTACTGAAAATACCAACTCAAATCAATAGTTTACATACTTAAAATGTTCAAGGTCAAGGTCATATTCAATGTCAAAAGGTCAAACACATGAAAAAAAATATATTTCACCGTAATTTTCCCTGATAAATTATGTTGTCAATGTACATGAAAAGAACTTATATTGCATGTCAATATAATCTGTAGTGTAAACTCTTTCCAACGGGGTGCATTTTAATTATCCACCATTTGATAATCATGGAGAAATTCAATATGGCGGTCAAGATGGCCGTCGTCTTTCGCAGTTTGAGTGAAATATTGGAAAACATGCTATACTGATGTTTGTGTGTATACATGTATGCACTATTCTAATAGAGACACATTAAGTAACTTAGAGAAACATTAAGTAACTAACATAAACTAACATTGTAAAATGTATACATTGTACAAATCAACCATGTCATGTTATTGGAGCACACTAGGTAATAATCTTTCAAATACTATTGATTACTTAACAGGTATCGCCATGTTCAAAAATATTTTTCAGTGTCATTTACATGACAGTTGAAAGGACTGTAAATATGTTTCTACAGCAAGCTTCTGACTCGGTGCAAGCTCTGCACTCGCATGCCACTGTACAAGGTTGTTCAAGTGACGAACAAACACAGAAAATCTCACAGACATTATCACAGCTACATACAAGATCACTGAGCAACTATGGAGGCGCTGCAGGCTGTGACATTATCTGTGGTACAGCTAACCCTGACTGAGAATCAATTGAGTAACCATAGTCAGTCAAGTTTGGAGTATTGGCGTCCGCCACCAAAGCCTCTTTCCAGACCAGCAACTGATAGAGACATCGCTGTAGATGCAACATGAAACTGTCGTCTGTCGTAGTCAATCGCCTGGGTTTGACATGTTTGTTTCTGACAACCCTTTCTGTTCGCAATGCATTGAGTGGGGTACAATTTAGATGGCCATATAGTTCACTAACAAATTGAGTACAGGAACAAACCTGACCATTTGTCAGTTCAGGAACTTCTCCTAAACAGCATAATCCCTCAAAGGAAGGGGCCTTATTCATTAGCAGTTTGAAGGCTGACTTCTTGCCAACGCCAAAGAATGAACTGCACGTATCGCATCCAGTTAAACAGTACACCACCAGCAGAATATGCAACTGTTCTGGTGACATCGCATGCACAATTTTATGTACAGGAATGCATCTTGTCATGTCAGTATGGAGAGACTTTCTTCCTATCTGAAAATAAACTGTTGATATTCAAATTGTTCTGAAATGGTGTATGAGAAGTACTAACACATTTGTGTCTGGACTAAACAGCATGAGCGTTGTGATGCCTTCATTTGCTACATACTTTGCGTGTAGCATCATCACAGTACCAGCCTCCTCTTGTGACGTGAATAGTTCTGGAACATATGAAATGACTTTGGAAGTGATACAGAGAACTTTTTTTCAAGACCACCACTTACAACAATGGACTTGTCACCAGAAAGAAGTTCAACAGAGTTTTGTGCAATGTAAAACTTGGTGAGCTCCTTCTTGAAATATTTTGCAAAGTGCAATCTTCCAATCAGCGATGGTCATGTCAGGTTGAATTGCAAATGCTCTGGACTGGGACTGATCTTCTCCACGTTTCATGCGTGTTTGACTTTTGGCACTATGTGGCCAGTACCTGTCAAAAACAACATGGATTTTAAGGGAACTTTTGCTGCATGACAAAATGATTTTGCCATTTCTTTGTAGACTGACCTTTGCTGGGTTAATGGTTGAAGCATCTGCACGACAGCCATTCCATCGAAAATGATATTGTCAGCATTTTCAGAGGGGGAAAAAGAATCAGTGACCAACTCTCCTAACTTGAGCATGAAATCAGCCTTTTTGGTGGACATCATCTCCCCTTCACCTGTTAATAAGCTGAGAAAGACAGGGGCATTCTCAAATGACATAACACGCCATAGGGGAACCTTTTTGAACGAATTCATTGCCAGAAGATGAATGTACATTACCTCTGCATTAATCGGTACGTCTTTCGATTTAGACTGGATGACTCGACATTTACCACCCATGGTTTTCGCACTAACTCTGGGGATCGGATCATAGAAACTGACACATGGTGATTCATGTCCCTCTTTGACTACAAGCCTCTCTTCCACAAACCTGTCAAGGCAATCAGAACCCTTGTCAAAGCAATTTAAAAGGCTGATTTCAACTTCAGGGGACATAGACACGTCAGTAGCAAAATTTAATAATCTTGATGGAGGATCTACAATACTGAAAGTGATCAAACATTGCTTGCATTTTTCTGATATTGTCATTGTAAGCCTTCTATTAAGGTTCATTGTCTGTGTGATGCCTGTGATTTGATTTTCACCTCTACTAAGACCTTGATTGGAATAAACATGGGAATATTTGGCAGTAAGAGGCCGCGAAAGAAACCATCTACTAAGTGCATTATCTCTATGAGTTGGACCTACTATCCCACCACTAGATTTTAAAGCCTTATTATCCGTAACCTCTAGACAGTAATCTATCCACACAGAATTGAATATTCCATCTGTCAACTTGGCAACAAAGTTTCCGTGTGAAAAACTTCTTTTCACTTCATCAGGAACTCTCTGCATACTGAGTACCATATACGGCATGTACTTGGCATAAATGGTGCGATTGGATGGAAAGAAAAATGGAAGAAATTGGGATTTGGAGTACTCATATACCTCCCAGAGACCATGTATTGACGCAGACAAAAAGAGTTTGAATGGAGTTGACACGTTTGTAAGGTAATTATCCCAAAACTTGAATGTTGGAGACAGTTCTCGTCCCTTCAAACTGAACTCATCAAGCAATGGAACAACTACCGATTTCAGAAATCTCAATGTTTCACCATGATCATTGGCCTCATGTTCCAGACAATCATATTGGTCAAAGAAAACGTTCCTCGAAATGCACGACAACTTAAAATTTAACAGAAACCGAGATGTCAGAACCTCATCTAGCATCAAGAAAGCTTTCAAGCCCCTATCAAAATCCTTTCCAGCTAGAATATGCTGTTCAGTATTGGGTGCAAATACATCAGAATGTGAAAGCAACTGTTTCAGACCTGCGTCGTCGTAAAGGAAGCCAATTCCTGCAAATACACAACAGGTATGACTCCGTCAAGCTCAGACGTTTTTGCCCAAACTACCTCTAATGCCTTTGTTAATAAACCCATGTCAAAGAAGACAGGACACACGTTTTGATCTAGAGCATTAATTTGCTCTTTAACACGCTTGATGGTAGTATAAATGGTGTTGTAATGTGTAGGTGTTGACATAATTATTGGGTTAAATGCAACTTCACATGGTTCTATCAACTTATCAGAAGTAACCTGTGACTGAAATATTGTCCAAGGCGGTACTGGCTCGGACCTGTCATCGCAAAACATCCCCATACGACATCAATTGTACATGAGTTCCTTAAGTTTCATGATATTGGCGGTTTCTGGTTCTTGAACCCTCACTTCCTCTGTAAATGAGACTGTGTAACCAAGGCCGTACATGTCATCAATGAGCTTCCTACTGCCATACAAATGATGGAGATGAACGGATAGTCCAAGATGCTTCGGGGTGACAACGGAGGTCGCAGCAAACATCAAATCACAACACAATGCCAATAACTTTGTATTTTGAACTGATTCATCATAATCACTCGTAACATTTCCATAGTGCTCCTTTCTTGTGATTCAACTCAAAAACTTGTACAACAATTGATCAACAAACTTTTTTTGGCCATATAGAGTTATTTCATTGGAAGAAAAGTACTCCTTATCTAATTTATTTACAGTTTGGAACCTGTTTCTTATAATTCCAGCTGCTTTATGCAAAATCTGCTCATCTGTATGCTTGTCATGGGAAACATTAATGTCAGCTAAGATTTCATTTTCTTCTGTTAAGGTATGTCAACATTTTCTTCTGTTAAGGTTGTCAAAACATTACCAAACGTGCATGCCGCTTTCAGAGCTAGCTCCATGCTTATATTAGAGGAACACACTAAGCTACTTAGTCCTTGTCGTGGAATTATTGGTAGTTCAGGCCAAACCTTTTGTACGAGGGAGGTTCAATATATTCTGTCACTGGTATTCGGAACTAACAGATACAGGAAATATAAAAAAACTTCTTATTACAATCCTTCAAAGTATTCCCCTGAACAGATACACACTTTCGGAATCGCGCTATCCATGACGTAAAGGTAGCAAAGTAGTCTCCCCTTGGTATACTGTTGAGACACTGAATATTCCGGCACCAAGGGCACTTATGGAAGCATAGCGTCTACCAGAGTGTTTTTTCTTCAGCAAAGGGAATAGGAAAAAGTCATAGTGACTAAAGTCGGGAGAAAGTTGGGTGTGCAAGCTGTACCACTTTTTCTTGCTCCAAGAAAGACTGCAAGGTTTTAGCTTTGTGAGCTAAGGCATTGTCATTAATCAGCTGGATGCCATTCAAAACTTTACTTGGGCGTTTTTTATTGTAATTATTTTTGACTACTTTGAGAAATTTGTCCTTGTAAAATTTGGTTGTGATGGTTTTTCCCAGTTTGGATGGAATTTGTACCACATGGCCACTGGAATTAAAGAAAGTTGCATACAAAATCTTTTTTAGCGCGTTTTGTTCGTTTTGCAATAATTGGTCTTGCCTGATGTTTACAAAACCATTGTTTATTGTTTACCCGCCGCTGGGGCTCGAAATAGTACACCAACGTTTCATCTCCAGTGAGCAACTCAAAACATTTTCTAGGATGACAATTTTCATATTTTTTAAGAAGATTTTTAGCACATTTTAAGCGTTTGGCCTTTTGTTCAGTTGACAGCAAATGAGGGACCCATCTAGCACAAAGCTTCTTTAATTTCAAACAGTTGGTCAAAATGTGATGAATTGTGCCTTCTGAGATGCCAAAACTATTAGCTATCTTTGAAACTGTATACCGCCCATCTTCGTCTGCCATGGCCTTCACAGCATCAATGTTCTCCTTTGTTGCTTCAACAACAGACCTGCCAGGACGGTTACGGTCTTTAATGCTAAGTTTACCCTCTTTAAATGTCTTAGCCCAACGAAAACCCTTTCTCAATGCGACGGCAGAACTGCGATGTACACGGCACAGTTCAGCATAAATCTCTTTTGCAGGTACTTTTAAAGCAACTCTGGCTTTAATGTAAGCCCTAATTTCAATGTTTTCTTCACTTTTCATAATAGCATTGAAATATAGCCACTATACATGAGTGCGCATAATTCAACAATGCATATCTCCGTCAATTGTTATCGGATTAAACCGCTATTTTGCATGTACGTAGTTAGTGAAATCGCCTTCAAATGCACGAGATTTTAGTGCGGTAATGTAAGGTGGTTTCTACGGAAGCGTATTAGTGACAGAATATATAGAATGCCCCTCATAGTACCTTTTTTATTTTTCTGTTTCTTATGGTTTCGATCAACAGACCATTTTCATTGGCTAACTTAATGAACGTGTCTCTTAATGATGCTAACTCAAATACTTTAAACTGTTTTCAATGTCTTCCTCAATTTCGCGTTTTAAAAGAACTGCTATATATTCCAAATTTATGTTTTCACTAAGTGAACTTTCTTTCTTGATCTGTTTTTGTTTTATATATGGCGCTAGACATGTTTTTTTTCTGTCTGTGATACCTTGCCTCTGCGGCGACTAAATCACCGTTGACACTCAAAAGACATTTAAGCAAAATCTTGTCATCTTTATCCTTAGCTGCTTCGAGCAATTTATTGTACATAGACGATGTTGAATTTGTAGATGATTCGACAACGGACCATGTGTTTCGCTTATTCGGGAAACATTTCTGACCACATATAAAGCATGGTTACCAAACGGAGGACAATAAAAAGCCTACTGTTGGAAAGAGTATACATTGCCTAGTATACGAACATGCAAAAACAGTTGTATTTATATACATTGACAAAATTATTAGGGAAGGTTTATAAAATTATTAGGGAAGGTTTATGGCGAAATACCATTTTTTTCACGATTTTTACCATTTGACCTTGAATATGACCTTGACCTTGATTTTGTTTGAGTCTGTAAACTATTTAGTTGCGTTGGTATTTTCAGTAACAACAATCTCCAGTTTATTGTAAGCTTTTAAGTCAAGCAGTAAAGAAATAATAGCCTTTTTTCAGTAAAGCGATTTATTACGAATTTACAGATTTTCTCATGTCAAAATACCCCACCCACCTTTTCTTCGATTTTGAGAGTTCAGGGTCTACTAAAACGTAACAGTATACATTTTTGTGCAGGACATACGCCAGTGTATATCTTAATGAACAAAAATATGCAAAAAATAACGAAATAAGATATTAAACAATTTAAAATTGTAGGTAGTACCCCAAATTTTGTAAGTTTTGAGCCATTTTTCAGCCGTTAATTAGCCAAAAAAATCATTTCTGCAATATTTTCAGCTGTAACTTATTTTTATTACTGAACTGCATACATAGTTCATTTAAAATAACAAAAACAGTTAATGTTTGTGAAAGAAATGATGTTGGTATTGTAATTATCAAATATATCATGTTTTTTTTTAAAAATGGCGTCCATTTTGTCCGCCATCTTGGATTTCTCGCTTAGTACCAAAAATCTGCGATTTATGCCGGCAGCCTGATAAACTTCAGACATTCCCCAACATGTTGATATATGACACTTGCTGTTACTTTTTGTGGCCGGGTGGTTTGCTGAAATATCGAACTTGCTGCTCAATTATATATACATGACCCATTTATATGTTATTCTTATATTGCCTATTTATGTTGTCTTGTTTTCTCCTAACTGTTATTCATTTCGATCTTTGGAGGTCGTTGAGCCCTATATTGATATAAAAATATCGATGTTACATTCACACATATCTTTGTTTTCTTATTTTAATGCGAATAGCTGGTTCCACTACTCCAGCCTTTAAAGATTCTGAGTATTGCTTAATCACCCTTATGGTATAGTGTCTGTTTTTTAATTTAGTCATTTGACTGTTATGAAACGCGGTCTTCATAACCTCTGATCAGCACTAAATTCCATTTTGTTTATTTTTATTATTATTTTCTCATTAAGGATAAATCATTTCGTAAAGGTTCATTCTGTTGTTGCTCTGGCTTCTGCCAAGACATTGGGTGCTTACTTTGTGGCTTTCGAAGCGTTTCTTCTTTAATATTACATATGCATGATCATTTATGTGTTTTACTTACATTGCCTATTAATGCTGCATTGTTTATTAGAGATTATAATCTGGCGGGGATATGCTTATTGGGATGACAATAGGGTAATAGTGAGGTTTGTTGCACCCTAGAACCAAGTGGCTATTTTTTTTGCCACTAACCGTTCCAAGGTGGTAGCCCTATTGTCAACCATTTTGTGTTTGTGATGTCCTATTTTGACTTATTGATCTTTAAAGTTGTCTCTTATTTCTGTCTGTGTTTGTGGTTGTCTGTCTTCCTTGAATGCTACTTTTCCTGTTCTGTTTTTGTAAATGTACTTTTAGGACGTTTTGTTCTCTTTTCAATTGAATACAATTTGGTTTTCACTTGAATTGACATCTTCTTACAGCGGTTTAACAATAGGACAGTCTCATTGCATTTGTTGCTTCCCAGGGATCCCCGTTCCAGTATTTATTAAGAAAAGCATTGTATAAAGGAACATTACAATCCAGCAACGATAAAACTGTTTTTCTTGAGCCTGTATTTCGGTATTTATGTAATCAAGTGCTAAATGAATATATTTATTATTCAATAAATTAAAGAAGTAGGTAAACACATCGAAAAGAAAATATAGCATTCAATTAATATATTTATTATTTAGTATTTGAACGAAGTAGGTATACACATCGAAAAGAAAATATAGCATTCAATTAATATATTCATTATTCAGTATATTGAAGAAGTAAGTATATACATCGAAACGAAAATATAGCATTCAATTATTATATTTGTTATTCAGTATATTAAAGAAGTAGGTATACACATCGAAAAGGAAATATAGCATTTAATTAATAGATGTATTATTCAGTATATTAAAGGAGTAGGTATACACATCGAAAAGGACATATAGCATTCAATTAATATATTTATTATTCAGTATATTAAAGGAGTAGGTATACACATCGAAAAGGACATATAGCATTCAATTGATATATTTATTATTCAGAATACTAAAGAAGTAGATATACACATCGAAAAGGAAATAGAGCATTCAATTAATATATAATATTATTGAGTATATTAAAGGAGTAGGTATACACATCGAAAAGGATATAAACCATTCAATTAATAGATGTATTATTCAGTATATTAACGAAGTAGGTATACACATCGAAAAGGACATATATCATTCAATTAATATATTTATTATTCAGTATATTAAAGAAGTAAGTAAACACATCGAAAAGGAAATATAGCATTCAATTAATATATTTATTATTCAGTATATTAAGGAAGTAGGTATACACATCGAAAAGGAAATAGAGCATTCAATTAATATATTTATTATTCAGTATATTAAAGAAGTAGGCATACACATCGAAAAGGAAATATAGCATTCAATTAATATATTTATTATTCAGTATATTAAAAAAGTCGGCAAACACATCGAAATGGAAATATAGCATTAATGAATATATTTATTATTCAGTATATTAAAGAAGTAGGCATACACATCGAAAAGGAAATATAGCATTAAATTAATATATTTATTATTCAGTATATTAACAAAGTATGTTTTCACCTCAAAAAGGAAATATAGCATTAAATTAATATATTGATTATTCAGTATATTAAAGAAGTAGGTATACACATCGAAAAGGAAATATAGCATTCAATTATTATATTTGTTATTCAGTATATTCAAGAAGTAGGCATACACATCGAAAAGGAAATGTAGCATTCAATTAATATATTTATTATTCAGTATATTAAAGAAGTAGGTATACACATCGAAAAGAAAATATAGCATTCAATTAATATATGTATTATTCAGTATATTAAAGGAGTAGGTATACACATCGAAAAGGAAATATAACATTCAATTAATATATTCATTATTCAGTATATTAAAGAAGTAGGCATACACATCGAAAAGGAAATATAGCATTCAATTAATATATTTATTATTCAGTATATTAAAAAAGTCGGCAAACACATCGAAATGGAAATATAGCATTAATGAATATATTTATTATTCAGTATATTAAAGAAGTAGGCATACACATCGAAAAGGAAATATAGCATTCAATTAATATATTTATTATTCAGTATATTAAAAAAGTCGGCAAACACATCGAAATGGAAATATAGCATTAATGAATATATTTATTATTCAGTATATTAAAGAAGTAGGCATACACATCGAAAAGGAAATATAGCATTAAATTAATATATTTATTATTCAGTATATTAACAAAGTATGTTTTCACCTCAAAAAGGAAATATAGCATTAAATTAATATATTGATTATTCAGTATATTAAAGAAGTAGGTATACACATCGAAAAGGAAATATAGCATTCAATTATTATATTTGTTATTCAGTATATTAAAGAAGTAGGCATACACATCGAAAAGGAAATGTAGCATTCAATTAATATATTTATTATTCAGTATATTAAAGAAGTAGGTATACACATCGAAAAGAAAATATAGCATTCAATTAATATATGTATTATTCAGTATATTAAAGGAGTAGGTATACACATCGAAAAGGAAATATAACATTCAATTAATATATTCATTATTCAGTTTATTAAAGAAGTAGGCATACACATCGAAAAGGAAATATAGCATTTAATTAATAGATGTATTATTCAGTATATTAAAGGAGTAGGTATACACATCGAAAAGGACATATAGCATTCAATTAATATATTTATTATTCAGTATATTAAAGGAGTAGGTATACACATCGAAAAGGACATATAGCATTCAATTAATATATTTATTATTCAGAATACTAAAGAAGTAGATATACACATCGAAAAGGAAATATAGCATTCAATTAATATATGTATTATTCAGTATATTAAAGGAGTAGGTATACACATCGAAAAGGAAATATAACATTCAATTAATATATTTATTATTCAGTATATTAAAGAAGTAGGCATACACATCGAAAAGGAAATGTAGCATTCAATTAATATATTTATTATTCAGTATATTAAAGAAGTAGGTATACACATCGAAAAAGAAAATATAGCATTCAATTAATATATGTATTATTCAGTATATTAAAGGAGTAGGTATACACATCGAAAAGGAAATATAGCATTCAATTAATATATTTATTATTCAGTATAAAAAAGAAGTAGGTATACACATCGAAAAGGAAATATAGCATTCAATTAATATATTTATTATTCAGTATATTGACGAAGTAGGTAAACACATCGAAAGGGAAATAAAGCATTCAATTAATATATTTATTATTCAGTATATTAAAGAAGTAGGTATACACATCGAAAGGGAAATATAGCATTCAATTAATATATTTATTATTCAGTATATTAACAAATAGGTATACAAATCGAAAAGGAAATATAGCATTCAATTAATATAGGTATTATTCAGTATATTAACAAATAGGTATACACATCGAAAAGGAAATATAGCATTCAATTAATATAGGTATTATTCAGTATATTAACAAATAGGTATACACATCGAAAAGGAAATATAGCATTCAATTAATATATTTATTATTCAGAATATTAACAAATAGGTATACACATCGAAAAGGAAATATAGCATTCCATTAATATATTTATTATTTAGTATATCAACGAAGTAGGTATACACATCGAAAAGGACATATATCATTCAAATAATATATTTATTATTAAGTATATTAACAAATAGGTATACACATCGAAAAAGAAATATAGCATTCAATTAATATATTTATTATTCAGTATATTAAAGGAGTAGGTATACACATCGAAAAGGAAATATAGCATTCAATTTATATATTTATTATTCAGTATATTAAAGGAGTAGGAATACACATCTAAAAGGAAATATAGCATTCAATTAATGTGTTTATTATTTAGTATATTAACGAAGGTATACACATCGAAAAGGAAATATAGCATGCAATTAATATATGTATTATTCAGTATATTAACAAAGTAGGTATACATATATAAAAAAGGAAATATAGCATTTCATTACTATATGTATTATTCAGTATATTTAAGAAGTAGATATATACATCGAAAAGAAAATACAGCATTCCATTAATATATTTATTATTCAGTATATTAACGAAGTAGCTATACACATCGAAAAGGTCATATAGCATTCAATTAATATATGTATTATTCAGTATAATAAAGAAGTTGGTACACATCGAACAGGACATATAGCATTCAATTAATATATTTATTATTCAGTATATTAAAGAAGTAGGTATACACATCAAAAAGGAAATATAGCACTCAATTAAAATATTTATTATTTAGTATATTAAAAAAGTAGGTATACACATCGAAAAGGAAATATAGCAATCAATAAATATATTTATTATTCAGTATATTAAAGAAGTAGTTATACACATCGAAAAGTAAATATAGCATTCAATTAATATATTTATTATTCAATATATTAAAAAAGTAGGTATACACATTGAAAAGTAAATATAGCAATCAATTAATATATTTATTATTAAGTATATAAACAAATAGGTATACACATCGAAAAGGACATATAGCATTCAATTAATATATGTATTATTCCGTATATTCCGTATATTAACGAAGTTTGTATACATATCGAAAAGGAAATATAGCAATCAATTAATATAATATTTTTTATTCAGTATATTAAAGAAGTAGGTATACACATCGGGAAGGAAATGTAGCATTCAATTAATATATTTATTATTAAGTATATTAACGAATAGGTATACACATCGAAAAGTAAATATAGCATTCAATTAATATATTTATTATTCAATATATTAACGAAATAGGTATACACATCGAAAAGGAAATATAGCACTCAATTAAAATATTTATTATTCAATATATTAACGAAATAGGTATACACATCGAAAAGGAAATATAGCATTAGATTAATATATTTATTATTCAATATATTAACGAAATAGGTATACACATCGAAAAGGAAATATAGCACTCAATTAAAATATTTATTATTCAGTATATTAAAGAAGTAGGTATACACATCGAAAAGGAAATATAGCATTCAATTAATATATTTATTATTAAGTATATTAACAAATAGGTATACACATCGAAAAGGACATATAGCATTTAATTAATATATTTATTATTCATTATATTAAAGAAGAAGTATACACATCGAAAAGTAAATATAGCATTCAATTAATATATGTATTATTCAGTATATTAACGAAATAGGTATACACATCGAAAAGGAAATATAGCACTCAATTAAAATATTTATTATTCAATATATTAAAAAAGTAGGTATACACATCGAAAAGTAAATATAGCATTCAATTAATATATTTATTATTAAGTATATTAACAAATAGGTATACACATCGAAAAGGACATATAGCATTCAATTAATATATTTATTATTCATTATATTAAAGAAGTAGTATACACATCGAAAAGGAAATATAGCACTCAATTAAAATATTTATTATTCAATATATTAAAAAAGTAGGTATACACATCGAAAAGTAAATATAGCATTCAATTAATATATTTATTATTAAGTATATTGACGAATAGGTATACACATCGAAAAGAAAATATAGCATTCAATTAATATATTTATTATTCACTATATTAACGAAGTAAGTATACACATCGAAAAAGACATATAGCATTCAATTAATATAATATTTATTATTCAGTTTATTAAAGAAGTAGGTATACACATCGGGAAGGAAATATAGCATTCAATTAATATATTTATTATTAAGTATATTAACGAATAGATATACACATCGAAACGTAAATATAGCATTCAATTAATATATTTATTATTAAGTATATTAACAAATAGGTATACACATCGAAAAGGAAATATAGCATTCAATTAATATATTTATTATTCACTATATTAACGAAGTAAGTATACACATCGAAAAAGACATATAGCATTCAATTAATAGATGTATTATTCAGTATATTAAAGGAGTAGGTATACAGATCGAAAAGGAAATATAGCATTCAATTAATATATTTATTATTCAGTATATTAAAGGAGTAGGTATACACATCGAAAAGGACATATAGCTTTCAATTAATATATGTATAATTCAGTATATTAAAGGAGTAGGTATACAGATCGAAAAGGAAATATAGCATTCAATTAATATATTTATTATTCAGTATATTAAAGGAGTAGGTATACAGATCGAAAAGGAAATATAGCATTCAATTAATATATTTATTATTCAGTATATTGACGAAGTAGGTATACACATCGAAAAGGAAATATAGCATTCAATTAATATATGTATTATTCAGTATATTAAAGAAGTAGGTATACACATCGAAAAGGAAATATAGCATTCAATTAATATATTTATTATTCAGTATATTAACGGATTAGGCATACACATCGAAAAGGAAATATAGCATTCAATTAATATATTTATTATTCAGTATATTAACGGATTAGGTATACACATCGAAAAGGAAATATAGCACTCAATTAATATATTTATTATTCAGTATATTAAAGAAGTAGGTATACACATCGAAAAGGACATATATCATTCAATTAATATATTTATTATTCAGTATATTGACGAAGTAGGTATACACATCGAAAAGGAAATATAGCATTCAATTAATATATTTATTATTCAGTATATTAACGGATTAGGTATACACATCGAAAAGGAAATATAGCATTCAATTAATATATTTATTATTCAGTATATTAACGGATTAGGTATACACATCGAAAAGGAAATATAGCACTCAATTAATATATTTATTATTCAGTATATTAAAGAAGTAGGTATACACATCGAAAAGGACATATAGCATTCAATTAATATATTTATTATTCAGTATATTGACGAAGTAGCTATACACATCGAAAAGGAAATATAGCATTCGATTAATATATTTATTATTCAGTATATTAACGGATTAGGTATACACATCGAAAAGGAAATATAGCACGCAATTAATATATTTATTATTCAGTATATTAAAGAAGTAGGTATACACATCGAAAAGGACATATAGCATTCAATTAATATATTTATTATTCAGTATATTGACGAAGTAGGTATACACATCGAAAAGGAAATATAGCATTCAATTAATATATTTATTATTCAGTATATTAACGGATTAGGTATACACATCGAAAAGGAAATATAGGACTCAATTAATATATTTATTATTCAGTATATTAAAGAAGTAGGTATACACATCCAAAAGGACATAGAGCATTCAATTAATATATGTATTATTCAGTATATTAAAGAAGTAGATATACACATCTCAAAGGAAATATTGCATTCAATAAATATATGTATTATTCAGTATATTAAAAAAGTAGATATACACATCTCAAAGGAAATATTGCATTCAATAAATATATGTATTATTCAGTATATTAAAGAAGTAGGTATATACATCGAAAAGGAAATATAGCATTCAATTAATATATGTATTATTTAGTATATTAACGAAGTAGGTATACACATCGAAAAGGACATATAGCATTCAATTAACATATTTATTATTCAGTATATTAAAGAAGTAGGTATACACATCGAAAAGGAAATATAGCATTCAATTAATATATGTATTATTCAGTATATCAACGAAGTAGGTATACACATCGAAAAGGAAATATAGCATTCAATTAATATATGTATTATTCAGTATATTAAAGAAGTAGGTATACACATCGAAGGGAAATATAGCATTCAATTAATATATTTATTATTCAGTATATTAAAGAAGTAGGTATAGATATCGAAAAGGAAATGTAGCATTCAATTATTATATTTATTATTCAGTATATTAACGAAGTAGGTATACACATCGAAAAGGAAATATAGCATTCAATTAATATATGTATTATTCAGTATATTAACGAAGTAGGTATACACATCCAAAAGGACATAGAGCATTCAATTAATATATGTATTATTCAGTATATTAAAGAAGTAGATATACACATCTCAAAGGAAATATAACATTCAATTAATATATGTATTATTCAGTATATTAAAGAAGTAGGTATACACATCGAAAAGGAAATATAGCATTCAATTAATATATGTATTATTCAGTATATCAACGAAGTAGGTATACATATCGAAAAGGAAATATAGCATTCAAATAATATATGTATTATTCAGTATATTAAAGAAGTAGGTATACACATCGAAGGGAAATATAGCATTCAATTAATATATTTATTATTCAGTATATTAACGAAATAGGTATACACATCGAAAAGGAAATATAGCACTCAATTAAAATATTTATTATTCAATATATTAAAAAAGTAGGTATACACATCGAAAAGTAAATATAGCATTCAATTAATATATTTATTATTAAGTATATTAACAAATAGGTATACACATCGAAAAGGACATATAGCATTCAATTAATATATTTATTATTCATTATATTAAAGAAGTAGTATACACATCGAAAAGGAAATATAGCACTCAATTAAAATATTTATTATTCAATATATTAAAAAAGTAGGTATACAAATCGAAAAGTAAATATAGCATTCAATTAATATATTTATTATTAAGTATATTGACGAATAGGTATACACATCGAAAAGGAAATATAGCATTCAATTAATATATTTATTATTCACTATATTAACGAAGTAAGTATACACATCGAAAAAGACATATAGCATTCAATTAATATAATATTTATTATTCAGTTTATTAAAGAAGTAGGTATACACATCGGGAAGGAAATATAGCATTCAATTAATATATTTATTATTAAGTATATTAACGAATAGATATACACATCGAAACGTAAATATAGCATTCAATTAATATATTTATTATTAAGTATATTAACAAATAGGTATACACATCGAAAAGGAAATATAGCATTCAATTAATATATTTATTATTCACTATATTAACGAAGTAAGTATACACATCGAAAAAGACATATAGCATTCAATTAATAGATGTATTATTCAGTATATTAAAGGAGTAGGTATACAGATCGAAAAGGAAATATAGCATTCAATTAATATATTTATTATTCAGTATATTAAAGGAGTAGGTATACACATCGAAAAGGACATATAGCTTTCAATTAATATATGTATTATTTAGTATATTAACGAAGTAGGTATACACATCGAAAAGGACATATAGCATTCAATTAACATATTTATTATTCAGTATATTAAAGAAGTAGGTATACACATCGAAAAGGAAATATAGCATTCAATTAATATATGTATTATTCAGTATATCAACGAAGTAGGTATACACATCGAAAAGGAAATATAGCATTCAATTAATATATGTATTATTCAGTATATTAAAGAAGTAGGTATACACATCGAAGGGAAAAATAGCATTCAATTAATATATTTATTATTCAGTATATTAAAGAAGTAGGTATAGACATCGAAAAGGAAATGTAGCATTCAATTATTATATTTATTATTCAGTATATTAACGAAGTAGGTATACACATCGAAAAGGAAATATAGCATTCAATTAATATATGTATTATTCAGTATATTAACGAAGTAGGTATACACATCCAAAAGGACATAGAGCATTCAATTAATATATGTATTATTCAGTATATTAAAGAAGTAGATATACACATCTCAAAGGAAATATAACATTCAATTAATATATGTATTATTCAGTATATTAAAGAAGTAGGTATACACATCGAAAAGGAAATATAGCATTCAATTAATATATGTATTATTCAGTATATCGACGAAGTAGGTATACACATCGAAAAGGAAATATAGCATTCAATTAATATATGTATTATTCAGTATATTAAAAAAGTAGGTATACACATCGAAGGGAAATATAGCATTCAATTAATATATTTATTATTCAGTATATTAACGAAATAGGTATACACATCGAAAAGGAAATATAGCACTCAATTAAAATATTTATTATTCAATATATTAAAAAAGTAGGTATACACATCGAAAAGTAAATATAGCATTCAATTAATATATTTATTATTAAGTATATTAACAAATAGGTATACACATCGAAAAGGACATATAGCATTCAATTAATATATTTATTATTAAGTATATTGACGAATAGGTATACACATCGAAAAGGAAATATAGCATTCAATTAATATATTTATTATTCACTATATTAACGAAGTAAGTATACACATCGAAAAAGACATATAGCATTCAATTAATATAATATTTATTATTCAGTTTATTAAAGAAGTAGGTATACACATCGGGAAGGAAATATAGCATTCAATTAATATATTTATTATTAAGTATATTAACGAATAGATATACACATCGAAACGTAAATATAGCATTCAATTAATTTATTTATTATTAAGTATATTAACAAATAGGTATACACATCGAAAAGGAAATATAGCATTCAATTAATATATTTATTATTCACTATATTAACGAAGTAAGTATACACATCGAAAAAGACATATAGCATTCAATTAATAGATGTATTATTCAGTATATTAAAGGAGTAGGTATACAGATCGAAAAGGAAATATAGCATTCAATTAATATATTTATTATTCAGTATATTAAAGGAGTAGGTATACAGATCGAAAAGGAAATATAGCATTCAATTAATATATTTATTATTCAGTATATTGACGAAGTAGGTATACACATCGAAAAGGAAATATAGCATTCAATTAATATATGTATTATTCAGTATATTAAAGAAGTAGGTATACACATCGAAAAGGACATATAGCATTCAATTAAAATATTTATTATTCAGTATATTGACGAAGTAGGTATACACATCGAAAAGGAAATATAGCATTCAATTAATATATTTATTATTCAGTATATTAACGGATTAGGCATACACATCGAAAAGGAAATATAGCATTCAATTAATATATTTATTATTCAGTATATTAACGGATTAGGTATACACATCGAAAAGGAAATATAGCACTCAATTAATATATTTATTATTCAGTATATTAAAGAAGTAGGTATACACATCGAAAAGGACATATATCATTCAATTAATATATTTATTATTCAGTATATTGACGAAGTAGGTATACACATCGAAAAGGAAATATAGCATTCAATTAATATATTTATTATTCAGTATATTAACGGATTAGGTATACACATCGAAAAGGAAATATAGCATTCAATTAATATATTTATTATTGAGTATATTAACGGATTAGGTATACACATCGAAAAGGAAATATAGCACTCAATTAATATATTTATTATTCAGTATATTAAAGAAGTAGGTATACACATCGAAAAGGACATATAGCATTCAATTAATATATTTATTATTCAGTATATTGACGAAGTAGCTATACACATCGAAAAGGAAATATAGCATTCGATTAATATTTTTATTATTCAGTATATTAACGGATTAGGTATACACATCGAAAAGGAAATATAGCACTCAATTAATATATTTATTATTCAGTATATTAAAGAAGTAGGTATACACATCGAAAAGGACATATAGCATTCAATTAATATATTTATTATTCAGTATATTGACGAAGTAGGTATACACATCGAAAAGGAAATATAGCACTCAATTAATATATTTATTATTCAGTATATTAACGGATTAGGTATACACATCGAAAAGGAAATATAGGACTCAATTAATATATTTATTATTCAGTATATTAAAGAAGTAGGTATACACATCCAAAAGGACATAGAGCATTCAATTAATATATGTATTATTCAGTATATTAAAGAAGTAGATATACACATCTCAAAGGAAATATTGCATTCAATAAATATATGTATTATTCAGTATATTAAAAAAGTAGATATACACATCTCAAAGGAAATATTGCATTCAATAAATATATGTACTATTCAGTATATTAAAGAAGTAGGTATATACATCGAAAAGGAAATATAGCATTCAATTAATATATGTATTATTTAGTATATTAACGAAGTAGGTATACACATCGAAAAGGACATATAGCATTCAATTAACATATTTATTATTCAGTATATTAAAGAAGTAGGTATACACATCGAAAAGGAAATATAGCATTCAATTAATATATGTATTATTCAGTATATCAACAAAGTAGGTATACACATCGAAAAGAAAATATAGCATTCAATTAATATATGTATTATTCAGTATATTAAAGAAGTAGGTATACACATCGAAGGGAAATATGGCATTCAATTAATATATTTAGTATTCAGTATATTAAAGAAGTAGGTATACACATCGAAAAGGAAATGTAGCATTCAATTATTATATTTATTATTCAGTATATTAACGAAGTAGGTATACACATCGAAAAGGAAATATAGCATTCAATTAATATATGTATTATTCAGTATATTAACGAAGTAGGTATACACATCCAAAAGGACATAGAGCATTCAATTAATATATGTATTATTCAGTATATTAAAGAAGTAGATATACACATCTCAAAGGAAATATAACATTCAATTAATATATGTATTATTCAGTATATTAAAGAAGTAGGTATACACATCGAAAAGGAAATATAGCATTCAATTAATATATGTATTATTCAGTATATCAACGAAGTAGGTATACACATCGAAAAGGAAATATAGCATTCAATTAATATATGTATTATTCAGTATATTAAAGAAGTAGGTATACACATCGAAGGGAAATATAGCATTCAATTAATATATTTATTATTCAGTATATTGACGAAGTAGGTATACACATCGAAAAGGAAATATAGCATTCAATTATTATATTTATTATTCAGTATATTAACGAAGTATGAAAACTAACAACATTTACTGGAAAAATAAATGCAAAACATGTAAACCACGACACTAAACGTGTTGGCAATGGAGGTACGGCCTTGGAACGATCAGTGACCTAACGCGCCAAAGGGATTAAAACAGGTGCTCTGGTTCACCGAACCTCTCTCTTATTCATGAGCTCTCGCGCATCATTCTTTGTAACGTCTGTGATCATCAACATTGTTGTAACTTCAACAACACTTTAGTGTCATATATAGTCAGTCGACACATTCAGTATTTGTGATAATACTACGAACGTGTTAAACGCTCATGAAAACAGCTTTGTTCATATTTCATCTGTGTATGCGCTTGTTTGTCTTGATAATTGTATATATTTAACATATTTTAAAAGTTGCATTAAACTTATGTAAATGCAGTCACCGTCATTGCTTCTTTTCACCTAGTTGCACAATTACCATCACCTTTTATACTCTTGGGTGATTTTAATGCACACAACTACATTTGGGGTTGTAAGGATATAAACGATAAAGGCAAGAAAGTTGAAGATTTCTTAGCCAAAAAGAATTTGTGTCTTTTTAATGATAACAAAACACATACTTATTTACATCCAGCTACAGGGTCTCATTCTTCCATTGATTTAACAATATGCGATCCAACGCTCTTGATGGATTTTTCGTGGAGTGTTGGTGACGACCTATGTGGAAGTGAACACTTCCCCTTATTTCTTGAAAATATCGGCGCTCCACTTCTCGAGAAAACGCAACGATGGAAACTTCGCAAAGCTGATTGGGATACGTTTCAATCTCTTTGTGAGGAACAGTTTAAGCCTTCCGTTTTCGAGGATGTCGAAGACGCAACTGCTCGTAAAGCTGTATTGAATGCTTTTAACTTGCGGCCAATTCAAAATAATTTAGATACTTTTAGAGTTTTTCGTGCGAAAGCCCGTCGTACTATTAAGGATAGCAAGAGGAAATCCTGGAGATCTTATGTCTCTAGGCTGAACTCTCGTTCATCACTTAAGAAGACGTGGGACATGGTCCGGAAAATAAACGGTAAAGCTAATTCTAGTTGTGTAAATCATCTTAAAACTGATAATGAGGATATTACTTCTGTCAAAGATATTACGAACACTTTGGCAGAAACTTTCTCTAAAAATTCTTCTTCTGAAAATTGTCAACCAAATTTTCTAAAAAATAAGAAACTAAAAGAACAGAAGAAGCTGAATTTTAAGTCTAAAAATTTGGAGAAATACAATAAACTGTTCACTCTCAAAGAACTTCGAGAATCCCTTACAAAGGCTCATGATACATCAGCTGGTCCTGATGATATCCATTATCAATTATTAAAACATTTACCTGAAACATGTCTCTCTACACTTCTTGATATATTTAATAAGGTTTGGGTGACAGGAAACTTCCCCGATTCTTGGCGGGAAGCAATCGTTATTCCAGTCCCCAAACCTGGAAAGGATCATACGGACCCAATAAATTATCGCCCTATTGCTTTAACGAGTTGTATATGTAAAACCATGGAACGAATGATTAATGAGAGACTCGTTTGGTACCTCGAATCCAACAAGCTGATAACAAAGTATTAAAGTGGATTCCGGCGCCAACGAGGCACAACAGACAATCTCATTCGATTTGAATCATTTATTAGGGAAGCTTTCGTAAAGAAAGAACATCTAGTCGCTGTATATTTTGACTTGGAGAAAGCTTATGATACTGCATGGAAGTACGGTATTATGAATGATCTTTATGACCTTGGTCATAGAGGTCGCTTGGCAATTTTTATAGAGAATTTCTTAGAGGACAGACAGTTTCGTGTCCGAATGGGTTCAACCCTCTCTGACATGCATGAGCAGGAGATGGGTGTGCCACAGGGCAGCATACTCTATGTCACCCTTTTTCGTATAAAAATTAACAGTATAGTTAAATGCATCAATCCTGGTGTGGATTGCTCTCTATATGTTGACGACTTTGTTATATGTTATCGTGAAAAAAACATGAACACTATTGAGAGACAACTTCAACAATGTCTCAATAAACTTCAGACCTGGTCTGATGAAAATGGTTTTAAATTTTCTAAATCTAAAACTAATTGTATGCACTTTTGTCAATTACGTAAACATCATGAAGACCCTCATCTAACACTGGATGGATCACCAATACCAGTAGTAGATGAGGCAAAATTCCTTGGTCTTATTTTCGACCGTAAATTAACGTTTATACCACACCTTAAATACTTGAAGGCCAAGTGCCTTAACGCTCTTAATTTACTTAAAGTTGTTGCAAACACTAACTGGGGTGCAGATCGTAAAGTCCTTTTACAACTTTATAGATCTCTTATCAGATCCAAGCTGGACTACGGCTCAATAGTATATGGATCGACTCGCAAGTCATACTTGCAGATGCTCGATCCTATACATAATCAAGGATTACGACTCGCCTTAGGCGCCTTTCTACATCACCAGCTGAAAGTCTTTATGTTGAAGCTAATGAACCATCACTGTCTCATAGACGGGACAAGTTAGCCCTTCAATATGCCATTAAATTAAAATCTAACCCTTCAAACCCAACTTTCGATAATGTCTTTAATCCTAGTTGTGAACCTCTTTTTGATCGAAAACCGAAGGCCATCTGACCATTTGGTCTTCGTATTAAACCAAAATTAAGAGACACTGAAATCGACCTAAATTTGATTGCCAAGTGCAAAGTACCACAAATTCCACCGTGGATTTTGGAAACACCAACAAATATTTTCGACCTTTGTAATAGTAACAAATCAAGTACAGACCCTACTGTCTTTCAAAGCAAATTTAATGAAATTAAATCGAAATACAGCAACTTTCAACATATATACACAGATGGTTCTAAAGATGGAGATAAGGTAGCTGCAGCAGCTGTTGTTAACAAACACAGCATAAAGAGCCGCCTGCCTGACAAGGCCTCTATCTTTTCAGCTGAACTTAAGGTAATTGAACTTGCCTTAAATTATATTCAGGAATCTGATGATGACCATTTTGTAATCTTTTCTGATTCCCTTTTATCTCTTCAAGCACTGGGTAATATGAAACATGATAACCCAGTTGTGCTCCAACTTTTAGAAAAGTACAATTCTCTTATAATTGATAATGTTATTATTTTCTGCTGGCTTCCAAGCCATGTAGGAATACATGGTAATGATAGAGCTGATAGTGCTGCTAAAGCAGCATTAGGTTTACATATATCTGATACCAAATTACCTTATACCGATTTTAAAAGTTGTATTAACACATACATTCGTAACTCTTGGCAAGCCGCTTGGGATTTGTCAGTTAACAAAAAACTCCATTCAATTAAACCGTTACTCGGAGAATGGCGTTCTTCTAGTAGACCCATTCGTCGAGAGGAAGTTGTCCTAGCCCGGTGCAGAATAGGGCATACACGTTATACTCATTCATATTTATTACAAGGTGAGCAATTACCAAAATGTATACCCTGCTTTGCACCGTTAACGGTCAAACACATATTGCTGGAATGTGTAGACTTTGATCCTATGCGTCAAAGGAACTACAATGTTAATACTATGACCGAGTTATTTAATACTATAGATTTTAGTCTAGTTTTAGATTTCCTTAAGGAAGTCAGACTATATAAATCATTATAATATGTTCTTGTATATAATTACTTTTTTATATACCCGTTTTCGGGCATTTGTTGATTTACATCTATAGTTTATATTACTACCATATCATCCCTTATTTTTTAATAGTTTTATCTTGATATATTTACATTAATTTTTAATAATTCTTCATTTCTTCATCTTTCGTCAGTTTTTGCGCACAATATGACCTATTTATGTGTCGACGTGCCGTAAAACACCATTCATTCATTCATTCATTCTTTCCTGAGTTAATCCCAACCACTAGGGTCATCTTGCGACAACTGGTGTCAGAAGTGGGATTTTGGGTGACTACGGAAGGTAAGAATCAATAAGTGATCTTTATTATGATATGCTAAATCTCTACTTATCATTTAGAAATGTGTACCAAACTCTGACCTATCAAGGCGACTGGAGAGGATCTCGGCCACGACTTTGAAGACAAGTGCAATACAAGTAAAAAAATGACGATGGTAGGGTGAGTCCGAACTGTTGTTTTGTACGTTCTTTTTTTGGCACGAGGTCGCATTTGTCTACACGATTGGGTCTGAGGCACGTTTGCTCCATAAATTGGGTGTTTGTTTTTACCTCCCTTGATAATAATAATAGTATCCAGTGAGATTGGCCAACAAGACGTTCTACTAATTTTGTGACACTCGAGTATAATTATATTGACGGAGAGGTAAATATACATGTACATGATATACACATTTTTATGATTGTTTAAGGTTTATGTCCAATATCTTATATAGATATTTTATGTAGTGTAACTATATGTTTTGTGGAAGCTAGATACTATTTATACATAATCATTAGTAGTTAGGTGCAGTGCTCCAAGATTATTTTTTTAGGGGACTAGCCCAGGGCTAGTGGGTCCTGAAAATCCACTAGCCTTGTTTGATTTTTCACTAGCCCTGAGGTTTTTTGTCACAAGCCCTGTTTTTTCACTTGCCTTAAAAATAATGTTTGTTTTTGTCTTTGTCAGTTATCATTTATCTTGTTTGGCAATACTTTAACATATCTCGTTTTATTAAAATTTATTTAAATGAACCAGCTCACTGAGACCTGACTCTATCTATTACTTATACCCATCTGACAACATCTCATTATGTTAAAGCTGATTCTGATTTAACGGATTCAGATACTCATTATAATTTATTAAATACTGAGAAAATTAAAAATTCAGTAATTCTTATCTTTTGATTTGATTATCAGTTGATGAACGTTTAAGTTGCGTTGGCGATAGTCATTGGGTGAAAGCGTAGCAATGGTAAGATGGAACAATTTAGGACAGATTTTTTTTTTAGCATTACCCCACCCACAAATTGTATACAGTGATACAAGTTTTCATGTCCAGTTCCTCCAGGAAGGTATTTTAACCGACAAAATACATTGGAAAATAAATATAAACTGTTGACTGTATATGAAAATAACTGTGTTTAAAATTTATTTACAAAGAAATCGATATTTCTTCTCTCAAATATATTACATATTTCCGTGTATCATAATCAGTTTCACTTCGCGGGAGTTCTTTCCCCTGAGTCAGAAATTTCTAAATGTTATCTAAGTATTGATATATTTCGCTTTTCACAGTTTCATATAAAGCATGCTTCCATTATCAAAAGTCCATGGTCTCTTGATTCATCAAAAGTCGCCGACAAATCAGCGTGATTGTGTTGATTGCGATTCTGTATCGGCCTATTTGTAATCGTTTGAGTCAGTACCGCCATTTTGAGCTGACCACGTGACGAACATGTGATCAACCAGTAGTATTTTTAAAAAGTGGTTTCATTGGCTAATCGACCTGAGTTGAAATACTACACATCAATTGATTGGATAGTGCCGACTGTCAATTAAGGTTCTTGGA
>JAWPHD010019518.1:0-35355 GCA_037043455.1 Cyrtodaria siliqua | reverse complement strand
TTTCTATTCATCGTATTCCAGATTTCTGCTCATACCCTTTTACTATTACGATAACCGCAAATATGTTATATTTACTCAATCTCAAATAAGTTTATTTTATTGCATATTGCATTTAAAATATAATCTTGGTTGTGATAACACACGATTACTGACAAAAATGAAATCGGATCGAAACGCGATATTACTGAAAATAAGGTAATATGGAAAGAGCTTAAAAATGGCAGTATAATTTATTTATAATGTATAATGGCTAGGGGGCGTGAGGTGTCGCTTCTTATATTAACTCTCGTGAGCAGACTCAATAAATCGAGTCTGCTACTTTATTCTCTTAGTTGCTCCTAAAGGATCACATTTCTTAGTATTACCAGCTGCTGTTAGATTTTCGACATCATTTGTAAACAGCACAAATATTTTTTATATAATGCAATTTTGTGATCAGAAAGGTTCAACATTGTATCAAATGAATATATTACTTTGGTTAATGCAAATGTGCAATGACGCTGTTGTACAGCCTTTTATGAGCACTTAAGACTACATTTTTTTCAGTATTTCAATTTTAATTAAGAGAACATGTCTGTATTTTAAATATTGTTTCTCTTACAATTTAGAAATAATATATTGACACATTTGTGTATTAATTATCACAATGGTGCATCACGCTGAAAAAAGAAAGTTAATTTGATTTATTTTCTGATTACGTCAATAGTGTTATTGCACTAAATGACATGATGTGATCTTACTACGAAAACACAATTAATGTGTGTTTTTTCATTAACAAACACATTATAAAGTGACAAGATTAGGTATTCATTATAAATGACTATAAAATTTGCACATAAACCACGCAATTCCATCTACGTGTTTTTATTGCGAGTTAGAACAGTAATACAACCAGTTTTGTGAATGCAATACTTCCCATTAGAATTGTATATTAATTGTTATAAGAGTTTAAGCATTATCTCTAATTTACACAATTTTGTCGAATTGATAATGTCATCTTGTGTCGTTAACCAGATACTCAGGCAGATGTCATAAAAGTCTAATAACACCTCTCGGTATCGGGATCGTTTATTGAACGCCAACATCCCTTCCTTTTCTACTGTGATTAATAATATCCACCCAAAGACCTTAAACTATGGTGGCATACTTCTGCCAGTCAGCTAACCACTTAATTACATAATTAAGTCGACTTAATATTTCGTATGTGTCGTGTTCGGCCGTTTCCAAATGTCCACTCTCATACTCTTTTAATACACGTATTATGTCGGCATCAGATATGTCGCCATAACTTCTCAAGCAATCGCTAAAAGCCACTTTTTTGTATAATTATGTCGACATCCACCAATTAATGTGCAAAAGTATGAAAAAATGAAACCGTAATTGCATTATTAGTGTATATGATGCCCCTTCCTCCAGGCCCAACTATAACATAGAAGGAAACAAGTGTATACATTTTAATCCCATCATCAGGTTTCATTTGAGACATAATTATAAAAAAAATAAAGAAGTTTCTTTTAGTCAATCATACACGTACGTTATACTTATGATTTTTTCCATTGAAAGTATAGAAATCTTGCTACGTATAACCTTCGTAAACAGTATGTTTCTCGTTTGACGGAAGTAATAAAAAAGAGTCCCATAAGATGTTTATATAAATCACTTTATATCAAATGGTTTCAGATCCTCCTCACATCCCTTACATAAAATAATTTATACCGATTTAATGTAAGATTAGGACATTACTGTTTTTGATAATACGTGGCATGATGTTATCGCACTTTCAAAGCACAGTTAATGTTGTTTTTTGTCATTCATCAAATTTCTACAGTGGGAATATGCAATTATATTCAACAAAATATTTGAGAGAATTGCGGAATAACTCACCAACTCAATTCAAACTGCGTCTATTCAACTGATGTTGAAACACATCACAGTGCGTGGGCATATCTCTTGCAGAAAAAAGAGTGCAATGTCTGTGTTTGTCTATTATTAAGTCGAAAGAGTTCTTAATCACGAGATTACAGGATGCTTTGTTAACTATCCTATGCTACGACTATCGCAATACGGATCAGTTTACTATCCTCGCCTAAGGAAAACACTAGATAGAAAGGCTAATATAAGCGAAATAATTATGCCAGGAATATTACCAGGACAATTTTGTATAATGTCAGTTATTGACACTGTCCATATCAAGCTATATGCCATATTAATAGCATGAAATTCCAACTTCTACGTATGCTTTAACAGTTAATGGTAGATTGTTTAATGTATGTCTAGCTTCAAATGTTGATTGACGTACAACCCACGTCGTTTATGTTCTGACTTGAAATGCACCACGTTGCTGTATACAATATGTTGGACAAACAGGTCGATCCTTAAAAGTTCGATTTTGTGAACATAAATATAATGCAAGTAATCCTAAAAAGTTAAACAAATTACTTGTACCAACACTTTCGTCAGTCAGGTCATAATTTTAATAACGTAACATCAAACGTAAATCGCGTGTAATTAATTCTGTCGCTGATTTACATACTATTTTAAACAGTCATGAAAGCACTCTATAAAAAAAGAGTATGATAATGCTTTCACGGCTTAACTCTTTATCCATATCGTCATTAAAGTTGATCGACGAGGAAGCCGACAAAATTTTCAGTCGAACAGATCCCTTGTATAACACTGCTTCCACAGTTTAAAGCTACACACAACATGTTCTCCGACCCCATATTGATAAGGCATCTGATCTCGACAGGCATTTTCTATAACTACTATATATTAATAAAGGTATTGATTTCATTGACATGCCTAGTATTTTTCGAGATACTCATGTAGTTGATTCTATCCCGAAATATTTCAAAATTTCCGAAAGTCCTGTAATTTTTTATAAGTATAAAAAGCCTATTAGAAATATTATTTTCAACTACAACAAAATAGTGACCTTGATGTAGTACATACTACTCCTACGGAATGTGAATGCAACACATCAAACCAGCAGGTCATATCATCACTGGTAATTTTGATAGAGTCGGCATTTATTTTCGAAAGGTCCTAATTATAGATTACCTTCAACTATTGATTTTAATGCCTGTCGTGCCCAGATCGCCCACTCCATTGAAGATGTAAGTATAAAATGGTGTCGTAGAGAACATGCGGACCCAAACTCGCTTTCTACTTGGAAAAAGTCAATTCTTAAAATTATTGATACACGTATTAACTTTTATAAAGCTAACCCCTCTTTACTTCCTCCGAGACCTAGATTTTCCTTTCGTAATTTAAAATCGGGAATTCAGGAATTTCATAATAAATTTGTTTTCGTTCCTGCAGATAAAGCAGCTAATAATGTAATTTTTGTTAGGCGCCTAAATTACGTCGATGTTTTATATCTGGAACTCGGCAGCACCAATTCGTATATTCCAGTTAATTCTACTGAGGATGATGTTGCTTCCGCACATATCACTCGGTGCACTACTTTCAAGGCTGGTGTAAACGATAAACAAAATAAACTGCCTTCTATGTACTGGATTCCTAAATTACATAACAATCCGTATAAGGCTCGCTTTATTTCGAATTCTAGTGCCTTTACCATAACAAACATCTCCAAACTGTTAACTTCTTGTCTTACTGCCGTTAAAGATCACGTTAAACTATATTGTGATAACACTTATGAAAATCTGGGATTAATTTATTCTGGTTTATAAAAAATTCAGGAGACGTTCTTGATAAAATTTTCAATAAAGGTCAAGTTTCATCAATAAGCACTTATAACTTCTCTACACTATATACAACCTTACCACATCACCTTCTTAAAGACTAGCTAATTTATCTTATTCAAAAAACATTCGCTAGAGAAAATACTACATTTTTTGCATGTAATAATATTAAACCGTTTTTTACTAACGGCAGTTTAGACAATTATACTATGTGGACTTGCTCTGAAGTTTGCGAAGCACTCATCTTCCTCTTAGATAATATTTTCGTCAGGTATGGAACCACCCTTTATAAACAAATTGTTAGTATCCCTATGGGTACGATCAGTGCACCACTTGTCGCAGATTTGTTTTTAATTTTTCTATGAAAGAGATTTCATGAGTATTTCACCAGATACCCAGGCAGATGTTATTGGAGCTTTTAATGACACCTCTCGGTATCTGGATGACATATTGAAAATTGACAACCCTTTCTTTCCAACTATGGTTAATAATATTTATCCTAAAGAACTTCAGCTTAATAAAGCTAAACTATCTGATAATAACGCTTCTTTTCTTGATTTAGATCTCTCGATTGAAAATGGTGAAATAATTAGCAAAATCTACGACAAGAGAGATGATTTTAATTTTGACATTGTTAATTACCCCATTTGGATAGGGATGTTCCCCGAGCACCTTCTTATGGTGTGTATGTGTCTCAACTTATTCGTTTTTCAAGAGCTTGTACTCGAGTTGAGGACTTTAATATTCGTAATCTTTGTATAACTAAAACGCTACTCATTCAGGGTTACCGTAACCACAAACTTCGTAAAACCTTTGCAAAATGTTATTATCGTAACCCTGATCTTCTTTCCAATTATAATAGTAATTTAAGGACTCTTCTGCGACAAGGACTATTATAACCTGACTTCTATGGTGATGTGATTTATAAACTTCGTAAGATTCTTGGTCATAATCACTTTCATATTATCTTATCATTTTGCAACGTACTGCATGCTTAATGGTGGACCTTTTACAGTTCGCCACTATGCTTTCCTCTTTAATTTTATGATGACCGGACAGGCTGTGGACCCTATGATGACGCCTACCTAAAGCCCACTGGGACGGTGGCCTTTGATTTTGTCTATGATCTTTCTTGTCGTGCCCTTAATGATTTATTCTCCTGTTGCTCTGGCTTCTGCCAAGTCAAAGAGTACCTTCATTGTGGCTTTCTAGGCTATTGTTTTTTTGTATTGTATTTACACGAGCACATTGTGTTTTACTTATATTGCCTATTGATGCTGCCTTGTTGGTTAGAGATTAGATCATGTCGGGGATTTCTTTATTTACACTGTCCTGTTTTAATAGGATGACGGTAGGGTAAGTGTGAGGTTTGGTGCACCTTAGAACCGGTTTAACCCCCCAGTGGCCTACTTTGCAACTGACCGTTCCAAGGTGGTAGCCCTATTGTCAACCCTTTTGTGTTTGTGATGTCGTTTGCTTTTATTATTACTTTTGCCTTCTTGTTTGTCTGTTTGCGTGTTTGTTTCTGTGTTTTGTGGTTGACTGACCTCCTTGAATGCTACTTTCCCTGTCTGATCTTTTTATATTTCTTGTTTTAAATATTGTCTTATCGTACCCTTAACGGTTTGTTGCTCTGGCTTCTGCCAAGTCATTGAGTATTTTATTTGTGGCTTTCTAGGCTTTCGTAAGTTATAGCATATATACATGATCATTTATGCGCTATATTGCCTCTTAATAATGCCTTGTCTGTGATAGAATAAAACCTGCCTGGGATATCTTTATGTATACTGTCCCGTTTTATTGGGATAGAAATATGGTAAGAGTGAGGTTTGGTGCACCCTAGAAACTAGGGCCTTTTTGCCAAGGACCATTTCACGTTTATGAGTGTGATGTCATATTTGCCATGTATTCAACTTTGTAGTTGTTGTTTGTTTCAGTGGGGGTTTGTAGTTTACTTTTTTCCTTTGTGTTTGTTTTATCGCTTCCAGTGGATCTCCTTTTCAGTATTTATTGACATTCACATTGCTGATGTGGCGGCTGTAAAACGTCGCCCGACTACAAATCAGTGGTATTATTATTTACTGGTTCTTTGGATTCACCAAGACCAATCTTTGTGGCTTTATGTAGAATACCGCTTAAGTCGGTATTAGGGGGCGTGAGAGGTGTTGCAACATATATTACCTGTCCTGAACAGACTCAATGCACAAACAATAGAGACAATTAGCAGACTCGGTTTTATTGAGCCTGTTCATGAGATGTAACATGTGGTGCAACAACTCTCAAGCCCTCTAACAACGAATGTCTCTTTTGAACACTTTCTGAAGTCAGTTCATATAATATGTGAATCATACGTTTTTGGTATTTTTCAGTTATGCGTCAGTAAAGCCCACTGTGACGGTGATAATATTGGTAGAATGTTGCTAAAACTTAAGGCATATCTTCTTTTTGTGTGTGTGTGTAATAATAATGGTTAGCAAAGTAATTATGGTCTAGAATGCCACATGTGATTGTTTCTATTTCAAAGCGACAATTTATTTTAAAAATATAATTTTGTAGAAACGAAAATAGGATGAGGCTTTGGAGTGGAATTTAAATTAGAAATCAGCCTTAAAATGGTAAAACGATCAATAGATGATAAATAGATACACTAAAGAAAATACAATTATTCAATAGAATTGACTGATTGCTTTTCATTCTCATATAACACAGATATTACAGCAGGTGCGGATCCAGTATTTCAGCTTAACAGTGTGGAAAGCAATGATGGGAGCGAGGTGGATGGGGTGTGGGTGGGAAGAATTGTTTTTTAAGTGGACTTTTCGGAGTTTATTTGATCGCAACTGTTTTCGTTCCATGTTTACGCTTTGAATAGGCACCAATCCCCTAAATCCTTGCCTGAGCAATAACACCATAATTATTTATAAAATACAAAACGCATGCACATGCGCAAATGACGGGGAAAACAGGTTTTTTGTGTATATATATATTATATAATTTAATTAATTTTATATTGTGTTATTGGCGTGTTGTTATTTTCCCTCAAATCCGGAATCTCTGTTTCATCAGTTTATTAATTTCGATTCTAAATCGGTAAAACTATGCTTTAAAATGGTTTAAAATGTATAGCTCGTATACATAATGTTCTATGGTCGGCCTTTTACATAGTTTGGATTTTATACTAGGAAATGTGGTATTACAACTTTATATTGAGTGATGAAATAATGACTAAATAAGATAATTGAATTAAACTGAACCATGTTTAACGGCTCGTCTACACATTATATGTTAATTAGAGCCGCCTCAGAGAAAGGGGAATTTGGTATTATAACTTATTGAGTGGTGAAATATTTACTAAACAAGTAAATTGAATTGAATTGGATCTTGTTTAGCGGATCATTAGCACATTATATGTTATATATACCGCCCTTGAGAACGAAATAGGTGGTAGAATAACGTTTTGAGTGGAGAAAAAATGAACTGAATTGAATCTTGTTCAACGCCTCAGCAACACATTATAGGTTATTTAGAGCTATCTCAGAGGAAACGGAATGTGGTTATTGAGTGATGAAATAATTACTAAATAAATTACTTATTGAGTGGTGAAATATTCACTAAATAAGTAACTTTAATTCAATTGAATATTGTTTAACGGCCCATCAACACATTTTAGGTATTTAGAGCCTCCACATAGAGAGTGTCAAGTGGTATAACATACTGAGTGGTGAAATAAATAAATTAAATGACTAAATAAGGCAATTGAATTGTATTGAATCTTTTTTAACGGATCATGAACACATTATATGTTATTTAGAGCCGCCACATATAATGGAGTATATGAAACAGTCAAACATTATTAAAATATATATGACTTTCAGTAAAAAGAAATATAAAAAGATCGGACAGGGAAAGTAGCATTCAAGGAGGACAGTCAACCACAAATTTGTATGACAATATCCAAGTACAACATTCTGTTGCTATTACCAAAGCTGATTATCTGGCAGTCTGTTACAATCTTAATTATATCTGACAGTCTAATCACCATTGCAAATTGAAATAAGATAATGTTCCTGTTCTAATGAGAATGGTCATTCATTTAGTGTCAAATCAAGTTAATATAGTTACTGTTACTGTTACAGTATGGTAATTATATTTCTATTGTTAAGTTTAATGCAAAAAAAGTGAAATTTTGAGATTGTGCATGTATTTATTTTTTAGTGAGCATGCCTTTGACCCAGGATCAGTTGGATGGCCGACAGTTATTTAAATGCGGTTATATATGACATTTGGAAAGCTGTACTCTGAAGGGTTACTGGTTGCATTTCTACCAAAACATAGTCGCATTTGTAGATGTACTGACAATGAGGTCTGACCATTCTATTTAATATAGATTTGACAACAGTTCAAAGCTTTCCAGGGAACAATAAGCCTTGGTTTAAAAACATTGTATTAATGAATTGTTCTCAAAATGTATACTATTATATTTAAAGATCCGTTTTATTATTCTGAAGCCTTGTATTAAAAGTGGAGATTACTTTGAATGTGTAATTTGGATAAGCATATTTTCACTTTCTGTAATTGCTGTTTAATACCATCTCACAGGTACAGTCATTATCAGCTTATCAACTTGCATAGTTTCACAAACTAACATTTTAAGACTCAGCTTGAAATGTTTTATCCCGAAAATGTCATCACAAATTAAAAATTAATGTAATGTTCTCTGCTGGTACGGTAAGTTGAATATTGAATAGCTACTGAAGACAGTAATTATTTACTACAAATTGTATCAATACAGTGTTAAACCTGCTTGCATTTAATTAAATTAAAATTTGAGTTTTCATTTGTTTCGTTTTATTCAACCTCAAGTTAAAATATATTATTGGTGCTCTATTATCAACAGTTAATAATATCCAGTTATTATTATTTCTATTAATAATAATGATTGAACAAAAGCAAGTTTTAGAAAAACTGACGGGACACCCTGAGTCTCTTTTAAAACATCAAAAAGAGTATGATAATGGATCTTTGGAAACGGCCGAGCACGACACATACAAAATATTGCAGTCTCGGTTTGATTGAGACTGTTCATGAGCGGTAGTGAAATTATGCTAGCTACCGCTCACGCCCTCTAGCCCCGGGTTGAGCAGAACTCAATATTCAGAAAATCAATAGTAAACAATTTTAACCATCCAGAAGATGGCATGCATATGGCGGTGGACATGGAGTGCACTACTACCCCATGTCGTACGGCGTATGGTCCCAGTATCTAATCAAATTAAATGCCCCGAAGAGCGAAATACACATAATGGAATTTTGTTGGGAACAGCGGTTATGAAGCCTGCGTATCACAAGTAACAGTCAAAAGACTAAATTAAAAAGCAGGCAACATATCCTATGAGTGGTTAAACAATACCCAGAGCCTATTATCGGCCGGAGTAGTGGAACCACCGAATCAAAAATTATGTAAGAAAACAAAAGAAATTGAAAATGTACCACCGATAACTAAATATAAGTATCAGGCTCAGCGATCTCCAAAGATCGAATGGATAACAGTACTGATTGCAAGCGCAGGGAGACGTTATCAAGATTGCCATGTGTCCCTTTAAAAATAATCAAAAAATATATTGTTATATATTATACATGTTTTGATTTTTAAATATTTTTAACAATAACAGTTTTCTGTTGCTGGGGGCGCTTCTATTAGGGGAAATATGGTCGATGAAAAATGTTTTGATAGAATGATGATGAAAATAGTTTGACATTTTATGTTTATATAGAACTCTGCGTGCTATTTTTTTTGTGTCATATTTGGGACTGAAATTCGACCAAATTCATTCCCTTGCCAAAACGTTTTTTCCCTCGTTTATTGAATAAAAGTCCCCTCAGTCTCTAAAAAAGGATAAAATATATAATGTGTGTATAGGAGCCGCATAACATGTCCATGAACACTTTCTTTGTGAAATAATTAAAAAAAGATTACAAAATCCCGCAAAATTAAGGTTTACAACACAATTTCACCCTCTTTAAAGTGTCCTGCCACCAACACAATTCCATACCCAACCCACCCACCCTTTGGAGTTCCGTCCATCATTCCCCTAAAGAACCAACAATAGCTGTTGGAGGTTCCTTTTATGCTGACTGTGAGACACTTGTCAAGTTTAATGTAAAATTGAATATTTACATTTCTAATATTAAAAAGGGGAAAACTTCTGAAAAATTCTAAAGCATTCATTTCTTATTAGTTTACATTTTACATATATTACTGGTGCAATATAATCACCAGTTACGCAAACAAAATGTTTCCTATTGTATGCTCTAAAAAATATGATAGGTCGGTAGGCTTTTTTTTTTGAGCAAGATACCATGAATATCGTGAGATTCTATTTGTCACATAAACCCCATACAATTTGATGATACAACTGAAAGTGTCTCTGTGATGTTGTCAGTTTACCTAGATATAAGACCGCCCCAGTTAAATTACGTATTTCTGTCACAAATAATAGGCACTTTAAACTAGAAGACCATTGTTAAACAAGCATTTTACTAATTAGTTTAATAGTTTAAAAGTTAATTAGCATCGCATTGTTTTCGTAAAAGAAAAACGTTGAACTCTGAATGTATCATATGACATTCCAGGCAAATCATATGGCTTACCTAAATATTTTCCACTTTTTGTAATCTGGTAATATTATTAGCATAGCTATCAGTTCCCGGTTGATTACAGAAAATATAGAATAGTGTTATGTTCACTTCCATAATGTAAGCTATGTGATAATGTGATAAATCATTGTTCAGAACAAATAGAAAAAAAAAAGGTTTTAGGGTCGGCCCCTTAAAAATAGGCTCAGTCGGGCCACCGGAAACAGAGTTGCTGTGGGTTTTTTTGGGCCTAAGTAATATGCAAAAGCAACTCACTTTACGGTATTCTTATAATTAATATTAAGTTATAAAGAGAATAATGGGGACGGCTCATGTTTTCAAAAAATCCAGATTGTCATGTGTCTCTTTAAAGTAGCTATCCTGCCAACAACAGCCGAATTTTACATTGAACACCTTTTCTAAAACTACTGGCGACAAGGTATATATATATTAATCCGCGCCTTCTCTGACCTTACCAGCACTTTTTATAATTTATACACAAGTATAGCCTTTTTCATATTTGGCGATATCATGCAGCAATATTCGGATATTAAAAACGTTGCACTGAAGTCCAATGTATTAGCCTGGAAGTTGGGATGGGGACATGCTCATGATGTAAACGACGGGGGGAGTGTGGCCGGTGCGGGACTCTAATCCGCGACATCTCGCTTATAGGACAGGGACCGCTCGCCTACAGGGCAAATGCTCTACCAACTGAGATAACCGGGCCACCGGGTAACCAGTATCACCCACACTCCTTGCCCTTCTTAACTTTAAAGAACTATACCAGTTCTTCCAGTCTTTTCAGACCCCTGATGACGCTATCCCGCGTTCACCGAATTATCCTAGTCGTCAGTGAAGTAAACTGCGGCCCATCACTTACAGGGAGAGCACTCTACCAACTGAGCTAACTGGGCCACCAATATGACCACGTTCACGACCCCGTGGATCCACCCAGGTATTAATTTGTAATATATACCGGCACTCTACCGAAAAAACTATGGAAACACGCTATATATATATAACATATAAATTATACTCACAAATAAAAGGCTCTTTTCCTGAATGTTTGTTGGGGTGGTGGATGGGGGAACTGCTGCCTCTGTCAGGCCCTGATCGCACATAACCAAATTATTGTATTGTAACGCGTGACATGTTATCGCCTTTGTAACACACCATGTTGTACTACTATAACAGGTATATGTTAGTTGTTTAGACAAACTTAGATTACCGTACACACTCGTAGATTGTTTACACTTTTATCGCGCCGTTTTATGACGTCATTAATGTGTTCCGTGAAGGTAATATACGTATAAAAACAACTGCTTCTTCTATAATAATTCTGCGACAAATCGTTCACAAACGTTGCAGGGTAAACTCAAAATTACTCATTTTATTGAATGATACGTTTTATATTAAGATATTATTAGGTCTGTGCATCGTGGAATTGCCATGTATCAATTCACCGTTTGTCGTATAAACCACGTAAATCCGACGAAATATCAGCTCTATATTAAGACGAACTTCAAATGAAAACTTATTCAGAGTGTCCAAATCGAAAATAAATACAAGTACAAGTCTACAACTTAATTTCTAGGACAACTTATGAGTATTATTAGACTAAAACTAGCACCGATGTGCGCATAGTTGCAACACCAAGATGCATTCGCAAAGACACAAATGCGTCAGCATTAATTGACTATTTTGCATACAATTTACCACAATTTAAAATTAAAACTAAACCGATTACTAATAAATAGTATAATTAATGTTTTAGTTGGTAGGTTTTTATTAATACTGCCATTTTCTCCAAGAAATTGGCCCATAACTGTAGGCTGCACTTGTTGAAAGGCCGCAGCATTTTGAAATATGGATAATGTTTGAAAATGTATTTTACAGCCAAACGAAAGCATATCGTAATGAAACTCATGGTAATCGAGAGGCCAAACTATTATGAATGATAAAAACCTGATATCATCACAACATTCCGAGTAAAACAGGAGTTATAAGCTTTCTAAAACATAACGTATACTTGGACTTTCCAAAGTGCCTGTGGATCTCACTTGACACCGATGCTAGGAGGCGTGAGAGTATTTCAGTGTTTATTTTCAGTATTTATTCTCCCGTCTCTTTTTCCGTTTGTTTCGCGCATTGTTTTCTCGTTTAGGGAATAACCATTTCGTTAGAAATTTGGACCATACGCCGCTGGTCATGCAACGATATAAAAATACCACATTGAAGGTTCCATCTTCACCGTTATACGCTTTCCATCTCCGGTGGGTCACATTTTCGTACTATTGACTTCTTAAATATTGAGGTCTGCTTAACCCGGGATAGAGGACGCAGTCATTTTTCAATATGGGTTATGAAACCAATCTCATTAAAATCAGACCCGTTATCACGCTACGATACTCTACACTACAAGGATCTGACAACGCTCCATTGGAGGTCGCGTCAGATTTCAGCCTACAAAATTGCTCGGTATCAACCATTATTGACCATTTACTGCAAAAAAAATAAAGAAAAGATTGTCTGAAGGAATTTAATAGCGGTATAAAAAAAATACCGATTCGTCGGATTGAACCCACACTAAAATGACACTCGCGGGTCAACAGTCGAGTCCGCTATTAACTGAGCTAAGCTGGCCAGATGTACTTCGACTATCTAGAGTACTAATGTCGTAATAATTTCGGTGGAATATATATTTATGACACACGAAGACTTTATCTTTATTCGGATATAGATCTATGTGTTTTATGTGGATTTTCGTTTGTTCAGTTCATTCGAACGTCATCTGTAGTGCATATGAAACGCGATATTTCATTGGATGAATTTAGTTGATCTTCTGATGAATATTGATTAGATGAAAGGACGATCTGACACGACCTACAAGGGAATGATGCCAGAATAGCGGATAGTATCAAAGCGGTAATTAGGATAAGATTTTAATGAGACTGCACTCAAACCGAAATTGCAATATTTGTTTTATTTTTATATTTTTGGCGATTTCCAAATTACCCTTTCATGCTAATTATGCTTTAAATATGGCTATGGTTATATCGATATACATGAAGAAAAATGATAATAAATTAAACTTTGCCTCCAGTGAGGTTTGAACTCGCGACTCCTGTGCCTTGTTTTATGAAACAACCTACGATAATTTTGATCGTAAGTCAAAATAAATTACCTTCAGCCATTTTCCTTAAAAGTTTTTGAAGCAAGCAATGAAGGGTGGAAATATTGCATAAACAACATATGTATTATATAGTTTACAAAAAAAACGTTTATCTGTTGAACGTAACATATAGCAATACATTTAATAATTTGATTTACGATCAAAATTATCGTAAGATGTTTCATAAAATGGGCCCCAGGTTTACAAGAACAGTGCTCTACCACTGAGCTATAGAGGCTTGTATACTATAATCAAAGCATTTGAACATTATGCTTCATATCTTTTTACTTTTTAAGATAACTACAAAGTGTAGGTAAATACTGATAATTGTAAAACCCAATAAACGCTAAGTTATAAACCACAGCGGCCTGTTTTGCCAATAACCGTTCCAAGGCGGTAGCCATTTTGTTAACCCTTTTATATATGTGATATATTATCCTGCTTTTTATCATCTTTCTAATTAGTCTTTGTTTCTGTGCGTGTTTTTGGTTGACTTTGTTTCTTGAATGCTACATTTCCTGTTCGAATTTTATACCTACTTGTAAAGGCATGTGTAATGCTGCGACTATAATAACTATGCATGGACAACCCGAACAATATCTAAAGTACCATGTCTTATTGTGGATTTATTAATGGTATAGTTATGCTTGTCTAATGCATAGTAACACAACCTCGCTTATGTTCTGTCGTCAATGCCCAAATTGACAAGAGAATGGAAATGAAAGTAAATCCCATCAAAATAAAACAATACAATCCACATCCAGAGAATTATCAAACGATATACGTATAGTTGTTGTAAAGATGTATAGATGTGCAATCAGGAAACCTGATGGACGAAAGTTCGAGCACCAACCTCCCCATTCAGGGTTTCAGAATGCGCTATCACAGAATCCGACGAGAAAGAAAGGGCGTTAGTGTGACAACTACTGAGAACAAAACGCTTTTAAATGCCACTTTTGACTTTAGTGTACTGAAAAAAACATTAAAGATACAATTATTAAATGAATTGTCTAGTGTATTTGTTCCCAATTTTATAAAAACCAAAATTCCCAATTGTGACGGTATGGGTTATATTTCCAAAATATAGGAAAAAAAACGGGGGAATAAATACTGAAAATGTGATCCCTTCGAGGCAATAAACACAAACTAGAGAGAAAAGTAGTAGACTCGGTTTTATTGATTCTGTTCCTGGGAGGTAATTGTAAGATGCAACATCTCTCACACCTGCTAGCACCGGCTTAAGCGATATTCTACTTTAAAACAACACAGAATGGACTTGATGAATCCAAAGGATCAGTAAATAATAACAACACTACTGATTTGTAGTCGGAATGACTTTTTACTGCCGCCACACAACAATGAAACAAGCCATGCTAGCAGTGGTTGCAGACACAGCTTTAATTGACGGTGTTTCATTACCAGCGACCGCGAAATTGGAAATCTAAAATAACTTCTGGACGGGATATTTGTGCGGAATATAATCGCTTGCAGTAGGGATTAGTCTTATTTTGTTCTGAATAAAAGCTTTGGAAAAATAATGTCAGCAAATAATCCTGACAATATTCATTTTACGTCATAATTACGTCCATAGGCAGTGAAGAATACTGCTTAAATCGGATGAGACACTATTAGAACAAGTGATATACTTGTTGAATATAGCAATCCATGAATGTAACCGATAATAAAATATGCATTGCTCCAGTGAGAGTTGAACTCACGACCCCTGGTTTACGAGACCAGTGCTCTACCACTGAGCTATAGAGGCATGTCTTATTAAGAGCAATGCTTACTGACATATTTTTCATATCATTTAATTGATGAGATACAAATATGGACACGAATTAATTAAGAAAAGAACTCTTGCTCTGGTTTACAAAAAACAAAGTATAGTGACCATCCACTATTCTATGAAGTTAACACTATTTAAACATTCCGAAATATTTGATTTATTTGATTTATATCGTGTCATACAATAAATCAATGACTACACGTGTCACCATACCATACCGCTCAAAAACCTAGGATAAGGTATAATAGCCGGAAATACGATTAGCAATGGTTCAGCTTCATTATAAATCCATTCTTACCGACAAAATAATAAAAGCAAAGCTACATACACAATTTGTGACTGTTATGTGTACTAATTTTTCCTTTATAAAATGTTGAGAACGTTGTTTTTGCAAAGCGATGTTTACAACTCAATGGTATACATTTTTAAGATGGCATGCTAACGTCACTTCAGGACTGTTATTCATTCCATCTTTGGAGATCGCTGTGCCCGATACTTATATTTAGTTATGTGTGGTACATTTTCAATTGCTTTTGTTTTCTTACTTAATTTTCGATTCTGCGATTCCACTACTCCGGCCGATAATAGGCCCTGAGTATTGTTTAACCACTGATAAGATATGTTGTCTGCTTTTTAATTTAGTCTTTTGGCCATTACTTGTGATATGCAGGCTTCATAACTAAATTCCATTTTGTTTATTCGGGGCATAGTATTTTGTTAGATAGTGGTACCATACGCCGCTGGACATGGGGGAAGGAAAATCTCTATGTCCACCGCCATAAGCATGACATCTCGGGATGGTTAAAATGATGTACTATTGATTTTATGAATATTGAGTTCTGCTCAACCCGGGGCTAGAGGGCGTGAGCGGTAGCTAGTTTATTTCACTACCGTTCATGAACAGTCTCAATCAAACCGAGATGCAATATTTTGTATGTGTCGTGTTCGGCCGTTTCCAAAGGTCCATTATCATACTCTTTCATATTAGTATAGCAAAATGAAACATCAAATATATGAAATATCATCGATGCATTTATTAAAAGTGCATAAATTAGAGGTTAGAGTTAGGAAAATAAAAGTGTACCTTTATACGTATTTTTATTCAAAAAAAAAGTTTTACATTACCGTTTGGAAAATGTATCTAAGTAAGTAAAACAAAAAATAACTAATGGATGTTTGAAAAAAATTCATGAAATATTTGAAAATAATTGAATGTGATTTAGCTTTCTTTCAAATACTAACATCTAGGTTTTGTTTATATTTTATATATAACATATTTCACATAGTTACAACTTGTTACTAGTGCCATTATACATTTTTGCAGATAAATAAACATCGAAAAGTACAAGCTGAGCCTTAGAACACCTGTGTTACACTATTTCTATTAAATCCCATCCTTCCCCTAGGAATAAGAACTACAATCAGTCATACAGTTTATATATTAATTCGAGCACTTGAATGACAGAAGAATTAAGGGAAAAAATGAAGACACAGAAGCAAATTAGACGACACCACAAAGATAAAAGGTTGATAATAGAGTCCCGAATTGTGAAAAAGACGGCTAGGTTATAAAGCACGTGCGCCAAACCTCACCCTTAGACTGTTGTCATCCCAGTTAATAAGTGCCAGTAAGGAAGTCCATGCCAGGCTATATCCTTTAACAAAGTAAGCAGCATTAATAGACGATATACGTATAACACAAAGATGATCATGAATATGCAAAACAAAAGACTAGAAAACCACAATGCAAGAAAGCAATGACTTGACAAAAAACAGAGCAACACGGAAAAAAACGTTAATGGAGCAGCAAGACGAGATTGAAGACAAACATTAAACCCTACATGTACCATCCTGTTCAGATTTAAAGTAGACATTAACATAGGGCCACAACCTGTCAGATAATAGCATAATCAAAAAGGCATAGTGGCAATCTGTAAATGAGTCAACCACTAAACATGCAATGTCAACCACCATTCAATGACAAATGCTCCCTTCCCGGTTTTATTTAGTCCTACATTTAATAGGTTATAATAGTTTGCCGTAAATCTACGATAACTATTAGGTCAAACTAAAAAGTTTAAAAACATAGCATTGCCTCCAATGAGGTTTGAACTCACGACCCTGGTTTACAAGACCATTGTTCTACCACTGACCTATAGAGGCATTTATAATGTCATTCAGACATATTCATCATTAAGATATGTACAAGACATGTAAGATGATATTGATAATTGTAAAATCCGATAAACTTTTACAGCCTACAGGCAGGTACAATGTTGCACGTATAGTAATAACGCATGAACTACCCGAGTAGTGTTAAAACATCTGCATCAAATTGTCAAGTGCATCTGTACTGAGCAAAATACGTTTAGCACGACTCTTTTTTTTTATAAATGCTGGGTAAGGATGTAATTTTCATATAATTGTGTTATTTTATTAATTTCTAAACGAAGTATCAGAATTACCTCCCGTATAATAAAGTACAACTTATTTCGTTATGTATGTAAACGTATTGCTTTAAACACATTTCTTTAAAGTTGTCCGTTGTTTCTTGTGTGTTTGTGGTTGATTGTCTCCTTCAATGCTACTTTTCCTGTTCAATTTTTATATCTACCTTTATTGTTTGTCATTGACAGGAACTGCCCTTTTAGTCGTTGTTTAAAAATCAAAAATATGTCTTCACAACACATGGATATTCTCAAACAAAAACTACGTGTTTCGTAATTTTTAAGAAAAAATCATTGATTCAGAAGTGAAAACGATTTTCGATTAACTATAAAAGAATGTTTCCAACCTTATTGCTTTAAGTTTTATCACCTTTACAAATGATTTTGTAGCATTAATAATTGTTTTATTTATGTCATTTTATCATTGATACACGACTCCGTATCTCATCTATGAAATTGACTTCAGTACAGTTTAGTATTGAGTCATTGTGTATAATGGTTCAATATATCAACGACGACGTATTGGACATTCTCTCTTGTTTGTGTGTGTTGTATCTAAGGGATCTCCCTTTCTAATAATAAAGCCTATAAATGGTTATTCCGTGTTCAGTGTGTTTAAATAGTTCTTTGATGTTATGTTAAACATTATTCATGTCGTAAAGGTGGTTTTTGAGACCTTTTGTAATGCCGTTTAGCCTCTTTATATCAAGAGATGTGTATATTGTTTCTTTAAGTCAATGATGCAGGTATGATAATATATGCATTGATTTCTTTCATTAAAATTATAGAAATATTGCCACGTATAACATTCGTAAACAGTATCATTCGCGTTTGACGAAAGTAATGAATAAAAGAGCCCCATACGATGTTCATACAAATCACTTTATATAAGCTGTATATTGATTCTCATATAAAAGAATGTCCTTATGCTTCTTAATTGAAAGAATTTGTACTGATTCTCTAATTTGTTCTATTTAAATTGTAAATGGGACAAAAAGCGACTTACTTAAATATTGAATAGCAAGGAATTACAGTTAATTTACTTAAAAGTAGACATAAAAGTCGAACAGAAAATTTACATTCATTGAACACAGTGAACAATAAACACGCACAGAAACACACAAATAATACAAATATGAATAAAAGGCAAGATATGACATCACACAGATAAAAGGTTTGACAATTGGAACTTTCAGTGGCAAAAAAGGCCTCTGTGGTTTAAACATTCCTAAACATTTAATATGTTTCTTTTACATTGTAACTCCTTACTTCCACATCGGAACTTCAGGTTTTAGACTACGTAAAGTTTTCTTCATTTAAATTGTTATATATTGTTCACAGTATTTTGAAGAAGAAATATGATCAGTCAACAGTTCATCATATATAAATAAATACTGAAAATGAATTGGAAGCAGCAAACACAAACAATAGCGAAAATTAACAATTTCTATTTGAATGGGTCTGTTCATGAGCATGATGAGAGGTACTATAAATATATGGTGCAACACCTCTGATGCCCACTAGCACCGCTCTAAGTGGTATTATGTTTCAAAGCCACAAAGATTGGACTTGATGATCCCAAAGAACTAGTAAATTAACACTACTGATTTGTTGTCGTGCGACTTTTTACTTTTTACAGTCAACAAACGTACTAAACAAACGTAAGTGTGAATGTCAATAAATACTGAATAAATACTGAAAATATCATTTGAAAGCAGCAAACACAAACTATAGTTGAAAGTAGCAGACTCTGTTCTTTTAAGTTCTGTTCATGAGAGGTAATGTACAAGGCAGAATTCATAAGCACCTCACCTAAGAATATGTCAATATTATTCTCATTGTCTTGTGTATTTCACGCTCAATTGGAGATGCGGTTGAACTGCAAAATAATGAGTTTAAATCATCGCCCGCTCTGATTGCATGAACACATTTTATACAACTGGATACATGGGCGTTTTGTTAAGTACTTTGAATTAGTGCAGCTTTCGATGTTTTTCACTATAACTAAAGTTATTTTGGAATCATGTTTTATTAGAATTACCACTACAAATGCGTTTGCAAACGAGATTAAAAGGGAGGTAATTTAGGATTATTCATGTTTAATTTATTATAGACGGAATATTTGCTATAAATAGGTGAAACTTTTTTTCTTTGACAAAATGTCTTTGTGTTTTTTATATGATATCCACCAACCTTAAGAAGTGTATATGTTTAAGCAGACGTTGATTCAAGTCTTATCAACATACATATCATGGTTTCGTAAGGAGGATAATGCTTTAGAGATGTAGCAATTTAAACTAATAATAAATAGTGTACAAACTATTGGTCAAAACAAAATTCACACAGTAACATAAATATTCTAAAATATATTTCAGCTAAGAAAATTAGGTACAACCGTGAGTAATTAAGACGTTTGATCAGGTGTATATTGTACATCACCACTCATGCCCCCTACCACCGAATGTCCATTGTGGAGTTCTTAGGCCTCTAAGACCATCTGAAGTTATTATTTACAGATAACATGTACATATTACGGTCGTAACGCCGGCCCTCCAGTAGATGCACACATTGTTTTGGTTGTTTTATTTTGTGTTTTTGTTGTTGTTGATGTTTCAATTCATTAAACACACGTTATATACTACTGCATGTCGTTGGGTTTATATATATATACGTTTTAAACTATCATACTTTTTAAAATTGGTATTGAATATCATTTTCTCGTATATTGTGATTGACGTGTACATTTCGTCCGATTACAATGTTCGAGAGAAGCGCATATTTTATCATGGAGAAAATGCTTACTCAAGAGGAATTATTAATCTCATATAAATAAAGCATAAACAAATAATAATAACATAATGTGTCGATGTTTACAATTTTATATCTTAATAAGTGTGTGTTAAATACAGTGTATTACGACATAATTATGTGATAATATATTAATTATTACTTTTTGTATTCTTTGTTTTTAATAAATCCCATTTTATAAATAAGTTTAGCATTGTAAATCAAAACGTTAACCATACATACCGTTTTGTATAAACCTCTCTGGCATCGATCGACTCTTGGTTATAATATGTTTTACGAAAGAAAATTGTTGCCATCTTTTTTATAACTTATTGCAGTTGTTTACTTTCTCCCTACGTGTATTTAGTTATATAATCAACTACGTTATGATTTGTGATCAGTTTAAATCTAAGTAAAAGCATATAAATATTGCTTAGAATGATATATTAACAGAAACACTTGAATTTATTTGCCATTTGTCTTTACATTTTATTATTCTGTCCATCAATCTTAACCAAGGTTGAACCAATAACACAGTCATCGTAAAACGTAAATCATGTATCTGTTAATTTCCTGGCGTGATACATGTTTAAGTTATTAATAAGATGAAAAACATTTCCTGAATACCATTACGATACTGTTTTCTTCAAAAAATGTTTCGAAATATTACGGCAAACGTAGAAACAGTTATTTCGCGCTAATAACAATGTTTTGTTTGTTTGTTTGAATGGTATTTTATGTCATTTTCGGTAAGGTTATATATGACGGTCGATGTTTTGTGGTGAAGGAAGACCACTCACTTTTCCTGGATAGAACCAGTATTGTACATCTCCCGCCATATCAGTAAGGATCGACAGTTCCTCAGTTGCAAAGAGTATGATAATGGACCTTTGGAAACGGCCGAGCACGACACATAGGAAACATTGCAGTCTCGGTTTGATTGAGCGGTATTGAAATATGCTAGCTAACGCTCATTCAAGCTCCCAGTGGGATTCGAACTCGCAGCGGTGAGAGGCCTATTAACATGAATATAACTTGATCTGGACAGTGTGGAATAATGACCTTATAACAAATTGTCTTGGTAATATTTCTGGCATAATTAGCTCGCTTATGTGAGCCTTTAAACCTGGGTTATTACCTCAGCTGAGGATAGTTCTAAAGCTATCCGTATTGCGATATTCGTAGCATAGGACGTTTACAAAACATCAGTACAATTCTGGATACATCCTGAGTGTTTCTATTTATGTAGTTTATATATCTTTACAATAACTGATACGTGTATCGTTTCCTTATTTCTCTAAATGTGGACTTTATCGTTAGAGATTTCCCTTTGACGGAATGTACATTTGTTTGCACTGTCCTGCCGATTTAAGCTAACCAGTGGACCATATTGCCTACTGACCGTTCCAACACGGTTACTCTGTCATCACCGCTCTTTCTGTTGTGTATCGTCTTTTTCACTGTATAGTTAATTTCCTGTTTGTTTGTGGTATCTACGGTGCCATTGCGTTTGAGTGCATTAAATTCTATCAAACAATTTTTTTTCATTTTCATTTAATCTCGTGATTGAAAACTCCCTCGACTTAATAACGGATAATAATTGGTTTTAACAGACACGGCTGTCTTTTTCACGAATACATGTAATAGGTGTGACCAAGTACTGGCATGTCTATATGTTTACCATCAATTAAATAGACGCAGATGTAACTGAGTTGGTGTGTTATGTCCGCAATACTCTCAAATCATTTGTTCAGTCTAATTGAATATTCCCACTGTATGTATTTGCTGATTTACAAAAACCAACATAAACTCTCCAATTAAAGTGAAATAACATCATGCCATTTGTTACAGAAAACAATAATGACGTAATCTTTAAATAAATCAGTACAATGTATGTTATTAAAGGGGATATAAAGAGTAACAGAAACCATTTTAATGGACTTGAAAAACTGTATCATCCTTATTTGTACTGGATATAGCGTGTTTTACTTTGTATTCAGTAGGCACCACTTTTTAATCGCAGATAAAATAGACAACCTGCTAACGTCACTCTTAAATGATCTCACATGTTAATACAGTGCTTCTCAGTGATGGAAGATACACAAAGCGCTTATTGACTTAGATTAATACGATTATCTAAATGTCTAGCAATGCATCATGGGATTTGTTTTAAAGAACGATTGTTTAGGCCGATTATCTATGAAAGTGGATTTCCTAAACATTAATTAGATTTTGAAAATGAGTGGTTTATTTGTTCGATATGGTTATTTAGGATATATGAACGTGAAAAGTATACGGTATTTTTAAACTTATATTAGGTGCCAACGTGTGAAACCTTTTTGATACGTCCCCTTGCTTCTGCAACGTCACATTCATTTTGCTGTACATATAGTCAGTTATTTCCTTTTATTTCAGAAAACCACATATAAAGAACAACATTGGCGATAAAAGACGTGCCTCTACGTTTCAATCAAAATTGAATTACTGAAATAGTCAACAGTTGTAATAAAATTGTATAACCAGTTGAGTGCATATCAACTTCGACTCGGATATTTCCTATTTATAATAACTGGTGAACACTCCCGATCACGCAATGGATCATCTCTAAGAATCCAATTTGCTTAATATATTATGCAAGTGATAAACCTAACACGTTTCATTTTGAAACAGAAACAAATGCTCAGTGTATTACTTGATACAAATCAGTGTGTTTGTCTGAAACGACAAACTAATATGTTACACAATTATGGAAGGTAAACACAATTATTCATCATCCTTAAAGTTGTTCTTTATTTCTGTGTGTGTTTGTGTTTGACTGTCGTCCTTGAATCCTACTTTTCCTGTTCGATTTTTATATTTACTTTGTTGTATACTTCTAACAGTGTGGACCTAATCACTCATTCCAATCTGTTTTCCAAATATGTGTTTGCAAGGACATCCAATTTAAACAACACCAACAACACAATTTGCATTTCTATCAGATAGCGCTGACTTAAGCGGTAGTCTTCTTGAAAGCCACACAGACTGGGCTTTATGATTCCAAAGGACCAGTAAATAATAACACTAAGGATTTTGGTCGAGGCGACCTTTAACAGCCTCGACACAGCACTAAACAAACGCTAGTTTGAGTTTCATTGAATATTGAAAAGGGGATCATTTGGAAGCAACAAACACAAACAACAGAGAAAAGTAACAGACTCAGTTGTATTGAGTCTGTTCATTAGAGGTAATATAAGTTGCAATACTTTTCGCGCCCCCTATCAAAACATGCAAAACAATGTTTGCCTTCAAAAACGTTTATATCTTGTTAGAATGAGACATGCATATGTTTTTCAATAACACTGTCCCGCTTTACAGGATGACATTAGGGTAGCAGCCACGTTTGGTGCACCCTAGAGCCATTTTACTCCCGCAGTGTCTTCTTTTGCTACTGTCCTTTCCATGGCGATACCCATGTTATCAATCATTGTATATTAGTTGTTAGTAATGCCTGTATTATATATTATCTATACTTTATGTTTCCAATATATCACATGTATTCGTGTTTTGGTTGACTGCGCTCTGGGATGATTGAACTTCTTGTTTGAAGTATACTACCCGTCAGACATTGCATTTACGAGGTGACTCAACGGTTCAAGAATCGGGTTGAGTATGGCAGTAAATAAATACTGAAAAGTGGATCCCTTGGAAGCAACAAACAACAAGCAATAGAGAAATGTAACACACTCGGTTTTATTGAATCTGTTCATGAGAGGTAATATAAGGTGCAAGACTTCTCACGCCCAATATCACCGCTTTAAGTGGTATTCTACTATAAAACCACAAGGCATGGAACTGATGATTTCAAAGGACCAGTAAGTAATAATTTTACTGATTTATAGTCGACATTTAAAAATACAAATTACGTATTGAAATAAATCGTAAAAAAAGAAGACGTTGCGCTTTTACGTTTTGATGGATGTACGTTTAACCACTAGAACACGGCTATTTATTGGTATGTTGTTGCATTTTATATAGTGGATAGAAAATGTGTATAGGTAACTGTAAATAACTGTTAAAAACAACTGCATGAGAAAATGGTGTTATTCATTTTTTTATCAGATGATGAGACCCTCCCAATACAGCTGTTGTATGAAGCCAACATATTAAAACATTGTAGCATTTTTTCATTAGATGTGTTTTGATTTTATTTTTGTTCTAAAACAAAGAAATATCAACAACGTATTGTATTTAGTACAGCTAACTTGTTAATTTGTAGCTGTTATTCTTTCTTCAAAAAAAACAATATACTGTTCAATATAGAATAACTTGACTCGGGCCTCAATTTATTTACCTGAGGTAAAAATAAAGGTCATGTAACGTGCTAGTAGTAAATAAAAGTATATATGTGTGTGTGTGTGTGTGTGTGTGTGTGTGTGTGTGTGTGTAGTTCGAAGGTTTAAAGACCGTCCGCCAACTAACACGACAAGTTTCCCTGCCGCGATGGGCACAATAGAGTCTGGTCTTTTCTAGTTGAGTGTGTTGGTTGATCTGGTGCTGCTGCTGTGGTTGTCGTTACTGTTGTGTGTGTGTAGGTGGATGTCGCTTTCGCTCTGTGTAGTCTTCGCTGCGGCGGTGAGTGGTCTGGACTGGTCTGGCATGGTGGTCGGCTGCTGGCGTGGGGGTCCTACATCCGCTAAGTTGTCGTACATCCTCTACTCTTCTTTATGGTGACGGTCTTGTTTAGGGCCACACCCATCACAGTATGACCCCTGCGCCGCAGACACCGCCCGACGTCCTGTCACCTTTGGTCTTCTGTCGAATGTAGGCCTCGACCTTCGCTTCGATACCCGGGATTATGGTTGCGTCCCTGATATCTAGGCTCCGGCTCCGGCCCGCGGACTTCTCGACTTCCAGGATCTGTGGACATCAGATGGTGTCTGCTGTGATGGGACGCAGGAGACATCTTCACTTTTGGTCACATGACACTCGAGTCTACTGGACCCTCCCGTACTTTCGCAGTCCAGTAGTATCGGCATTTTTAGTACCGAACATCTATTTACCCATGTAATATAGTGCTCATCCCGGTAATGTAGTGTAGGGCTGACAAGGCCCTAGACTGAAACACTCATCCCGAGTGTCATGCGTGGGCCTCCGCGACGTGCACGCTGTGAAGATCAGGAGAAGTTAAAAGTATATATAAAAATCGAACAGGAAAAGTAGCTTTCGAGGACGACAGTCAACCAAACAAAGATTATAGTTTCGTAAACTCTAACAATTATAAAATATTTTAGCTATTCAACGGACTCAACTCCTGTATCTTATTATTTCAATATTAATAGTTTATAATATTGAATGACTTAACAATAATAAACCAAACAAAACAATATTGTTGTGATTTTCGTTTGCAGCAAGACGTTTTAGTCAACTCAATATGCATGGCAAATCAGTAACCATGGACTCTGCTGCCGGTGGTAAGGACTGGTTCCTGTAAATTGCTCCATTGAAGCAGATATCCACCGATGTTCCATATATTGGCACCAGTGACCATGAATCACGTCATTGTACACAAATGTATGTGTCGTAGAAATGCGCTATTATAGAGCATTTACAATAGATAAAGATGGTCCTTACACGCCAATATCTGAAACAGACTGAAAAGATCTTCAGATTTCATGTAAATATATTAATATCAATAACATATCAAATATATATTTATATTACATCCATATCAATCTTTCTGGGAGGGCGTGTAGGGTTCACTATTGTACTTTTCCAATTCTGTGCTATTGTATAGCGACGTGTCTTGCTTGCACACTAAACCTCCAATGACATATTAAAATAACCGCTGCACTGCGTGGTCATTTCACTGCACTGAGTGGTCATTTATCGCCAATACATTTCAAGGAAATGCATGATTTTCACAATAATCCTCAACTGAACTCTTATATAATTAGTTACCACGTGATACATATAAGTAATGGTTACCGGCTAAGTACTAGGTGTTCATGCATTTGAAAGACCCGCGCACGTGCGAATTGTGACACCGAGAGCGCGAAGCGCTTGAGGTGTTACCGCACGTGCGCGGGTCTTTCAAATGCATGTACACCGATGTACGAGGCCGGTAACCGACTTACACAACGGCTCACAACCACACATGATGACAACAAACGAATACGATTCGGACGATTTCTGTAGTCAGGCCTTGGCTGATTATGACTCCGATAATGTACTTAGTCAAGCTTTAGACATGTATGAGGACTATGAAGATAATTGTTTTTCCTGACTCAAAACACATATAGAGAAGTACCCGAAGAGGGAAAAAAAAAGATATTATTGACATTTTAGATAAAGCAATTGACGTTTCCGACATGTGTGAACCAGGAGGGCCATGTATGTCAAGTTGAAGCAACACCTGTCAATCAAGGTAATGTTCGTTATTTAAGGTATATCAAATACGGCTGCCATGTAAAAATTAACAAATCTGACCCTGAGAACTTGAATGCAACTTATGGAATTATTTTTTTAATATGTGGAAAAGAAAACGTCACTTTGATGCATAAAAAAAAATTAAGATGAGTTTACAACTAGATCTAATTGCAATTTTTTTTTTTAATTCTGAGTACAATAGTATATAGTGAAACGTTCATATTTATAGTTTAAAGTGATATTTCAAAATAGTATAACCATTTTATGCATTCAAGTTCTCAGGGTCAGATTTGTTAATTTTTACATGGCAGCCATATTGGATATACCTTAAATAACGAACATTACCTTGATTGACACGTGTTGCTTCAACTTGACATACATGGCCCTCCTGGTTCACACATGTCGGAAACGTCAATTGCTTTATCTAAAATGTCGAAAATATCTTTTTTTTTTCCTCTTCGGGTACTTCTCTATATGTGTTTTGAGTCAGGAAAAACAATTATCTTCATAGTCCTCATACATGTCTAAAGCTTGACTAAGTACATTATCGGAGTCATAATCAGCCAAGGCCTGACTACAGAAATCGTCCGAATCGTATTCGTTTGTTGTCATCATGTGTGGTTGTGAGCCGTTGTTTAAGTCGGTTACCGGCCTCGTACATCGGTGTACATGCATTTAAAAGACCCGCGCACGTGTCACAATTCGCACGTGCGCGGGTCTTTCAAATGCATGAACACCTAGTACATAGCCGGTAACCATTACATACAACTTTAAAGATGAATAAAAGGCAAGATATCCATGCTTTTTCAATGAACGTGGGAAATAGGTGCTTCTATAGAACAATTCATAATCATGATAAAAAGAAATTTAAGTAGATATTGACCTGAACTTTGCATTCAGATCAACATAATTGTTTTTTTAATGTAAATATGTTAATATATATATAACGGAAAAACATATACGGCAAGGAACAGCATCAACTGTAATTCAACGAATGTGGTTGATTCCATTTATTGTCACAAATGTGCGGAGTTTGTTTATGTAGGAGAAACCGGGGACAGGCTGTACCAAAGGCAACTGCTGATCTATCGAGGATTAAAACTGGATACGACGATCCGGTGGCAAACCACTTTAGAGCAGACGGGCACAACATTGGGTACTTCCGTACTATGGATCTCGAGAAACTTTACGGTGATGATACATACCGAAAAACCATAGAGGCACTATGGAAAAAGAAACTTCGGACATTTTAAGCCGTATGGACTGAACACAAAAGAGTGACGTTAGAATTAGCGCCAAAACACGACGTCATTTCTGTGACCTTATGTCGTGTCTGTTAAATTGTATATAAAATAAACGCCATGAAGAATGTTGGAAAAACAACCAAAAGCTTGCGGCAAAATAAAATATTATATATATATATATATTTCTATTCATCGTATTCCACATTTCTCCTCATACCCTTTTACTATTACGATAACCGCAAATATGTTATATTTACTCAATCTCAAATAAACTCATTTTATTGCATATTGCATTTAAAAAATAATCTCGGTTGTGATAACACCCGATTACTGACAAAAATGAAATCGGATAAAAACGCGATTTTACAGAATAAGGTAATATTAAAAGAGCTTAAAAATGGCAATATAATTTATTTATAATGTATAATGGCTAGAGGGCGTGAGGTGTCGCTTCTGATATTACCTCTAGTGAGCAGAGTCTGCTACTTTATTCTCTTGGTTGTGTTCGTTGCTCCTAAAGGATCACATTTCTTAGTATTACCAGCTGCTGTTAGACTTTTCGACATCATTTGTAAACAGCACAAATAATTTTTATACATATAATGCAATTTTGTGATCAGAAAGGTTCAACATTGTATAAAATGAATATATTACTTTGGTTAATGCAAATGTGCAATGACACTGTTGTACAACCTTTTATGAGCACTTAAGACTACATTTTTTCAGTACTTCAATTTTAATTAAGAGAAGATGTCTGTATTTTAAATATTGTTTCTCTTACAATTTAGAAATAATATATTGACACATCTGTGTATTAATTATCACAATGGTGCATCACGCTGAAAAAAGCAAGTTAATTTGATTTAATTTCTGATTACGTCAATAGTGTTATTGCACTAAATGACATGATGTGATCTTACTACGAAAACACAATTAATGTGTGTTTTTTCATTAACAAACACATTATAAAGTGACAAGATTAGGTATTCATTATAAATGACTATAAAATTTGCACATAAACCACTCAATTCCATCTACGTGTTTTTATTGCGAGTTAGAATAGTAATACAATCAGTTTTGTGAATGCTAAACTTCCCATTCGAATTGTATATTAATTGTTATAAGAGTTTAAGCATTATCTCCAATTTACACAATTTTGTCGAATTGATAATGTCATCTTGTGTCGTTAACCAGATACTCAGGCAGATGTCATAAAAGTCTAATAACACCTCTCGGTATCGGGATCGTTTATTGAACGCCAACATCCCTTCCTTTTCTACTGTGATTAATAATATCCACCCAAAGAACTTAAACTATGGTGGCATACTTCTGCCAGTCAGTTAACCACTTAAGTCGACTTAATATTTCGTATGTGTCGTGTTCGGCCGTTTCCAAAGGTCCACTCTCATTCTCTTTTAATACACGTATTATGTCGACATCAGATATGTTTTGTCGCCATAACTTCTCAAGCAATCGCTAAAAGCCACTTATGTGTATGATTATGTCGACATCAGTATAAAAGAGTAGGATAATGGACCTTTGGAAACGGCCGAGCACGACACATACGAAATATTGGTTAAGTCGCTTACTTGCGTAAAAGCCTGTTAATGTGTGGTACTGCCATCAACTTGTCAATTACTGATGTCGACTTCTAAAACAATATAATAGCTATAAGTTACTCACTGGGCTATATATAGAAATTTACGTCATACTGGTGGTATTGAAAATGGCGGGGCAAGAACGAAACACTGTAAGTATCCAGAGAAAAAAATACGAACAAACATCACACGTTTTAATACCACGTTTTTCTCGGACGGTTTTTCTTCACTTTCATGCCGTGCCCCTGAGCCAGTGTCGACATCAGTAACTGACAATTGGCTGGCAGTACCGGGCATTAATAAGCTTTTAGGCAAGTTAGCCACTGACTGATGTCGCCATACTATACAAATAAGTGGCTTTTACCGCTTGCTTTTGTCAACATCCGAGAAGTTATGGCGTCATAAAAACGTGATGTCGATATCAGAAGATCATTAAATCGTCTTAATTATGTAGCTAAGTGGCTAACTGGCTGGCAGAAGTATGCCACCATATTAAACTCATCGAGTGCACTTAGCTATTCTATTGAGCTATTCAACAAGGTACGGTATTTTTCGTATTCCTTAAACATCATATATTGAAAGCGTGTTGCTATTTCTGAGGAATAAGAGGAACCACTAGATAATAAATTTGCAATTCATCTTCAAACACGACACTCATGTACATTAATATTAATCAAGGTAAAACAATAACACATATACCGTGTGTCCGTCAATTGCTTAACTTGATGTTTAAGTTATTGATAAGCTGGACACATTTCCCGAATAACCTTGCCGTGTGGCGACCGTAGAAAGTCTCCCCGTATATCCAATCAATATTGTAATGTTTTCATCCCACAGGGATTGTATGACATTCAGTGATCCAGTTTTTCCTTAAACACATATGTTTCTTATGAGTGTGTTTGTGGTTGACAGTCGTCCTTGAATGCTACTTTTCCTGTTCGATTTTTATATCTATATTTACGGTTATCTTATTGACATATTTTCTAATATTGAAAAAGCATGGGAATCTTGTTTATTTACGGATTGCATGCTCCATGACCGATCAACTCAGGTATATAAATTGAGACCCGCTTGTAGTTTTTTCTTTGCGTAACATTGCTATATTAGATATTGTCTTGGGTAAAAAAAGCTAAACACAACTTTGTAATTTAGAAAAGCATATTCATAATTTAGCTAGTTTAAATACAAAAATGAGATATAGGGTCCTATAGAAACCACAGCGTCTGAACGCAATGGCATCGTAGGTCCGCACTGTACTGCAAACAAGGACTTGAAAATACTATGAAAAAGACAAAAAAAACAGAAAGGGTGGTGAAGACAGGGTTACCGACTTGGAACGGTCAGTAGGCAATACGGCCTACTGTGTAAATATCAGACACAACTTGTCTGATATTTATTTATTGTTTCTAGAACAAGAGTGATAGAAAAGCATTAAATGAGCAACTATCTGTTGTGTGTTTATATTATATTGCACACAAAAAAGGCTTTATTGGATGGGCCTCAAATTGAATATCACAATGTTCTCATGAAATTGCATGGCTAAAATTGATTTACGTTTACCTATAGAAATTCTCTTCCCTTACCTCCCCTCAATACAACTTGCTCAAAATATGTCCTTATTCATGTATAAAACATTAGACTATCTTCCTTTTCATTTAAAAAAACACCTTTTTTTCACATAGTGTTTCAACGCCATTGACAATAAACAGTTTATACAGTTATGTTCGATGGCAAACATACACTGTATTTTTCAATTCAATATCTGTATTATTTAATATATGGCGAGAGAAAAACGGATTTAAACGAGAATATTACACAAGTAGTTGTTCGATAACGATAGCGTGTTAGCAAAAAAATAGATAGAACATATTTTGTAATAGGTGTACCACAACATATTTCGAAAAAGATATAAAACAATGTCTAGATAGTAATACTATAATTACTACACTATCAATGATTGCACGTTTAATCATGTTAATTATGTATAAGTAAATTATTTGAAACGCGCAGTAGTGGTCAGATCAGTAGAAACCCCGTGGATATAACTTAATGCATAAAACAAACATTGAATTCCGGCAAGGGTGTGTGCCATGCTATATTTTTCTATTCATAATGCTGCTTAGTTTGTCAGAGAATATCTCCTGGCGGGGATTTCTTTATTGACACTGTCCCTTTTGATAGGGATAACAATAAGTAAGTAGGAGATTTAAGCTCCCTAGAAGCGAATTTAAACACCGAGCGGTAGCTTTGCAACTGACCGTTCCAATGCGATATCATTATCGTCAACACGTTCGTGTTTGTGGTGTCATATACTGTTATTGTTTGTTTCCATGTCATTTCTGTTTGTTTCCGTTTGTTTCCATGTCATTTCTGTTTGTTTCCATGTCATTTCTGTTTGTTTCCATGTCAATTTCCGTTTGCTTTCATGTCATTTCTGTTTGCTTCCATGTCATTTGCCATTTCTGTTTGCTTCCATGTCATTTCTGTTTGCTTCCATGTCATTTCTCTTTGTTTTCAATGCATGTTTTGGTTGACTGCGTTCCGTTACATAGGCGTAGGAACCGGGGGCCACGAGACTCCCCCCACAACCCCACCCACACACCCAATGTTCAGAGTGTGTGGAGGGGGGCAGATTATACTTTTTTCCCTATATAATGTTGTATATTTTGGTGTAATAAAGCACGGATAACATTGTGTTTTGTTTTATTTGGCTTGTCAAACATTTTGTAAAATAGTATTTGTTCCCCCATATTATTTTTTGGCCCCACAATAATTGAAACATACTTTTTTGATTGTCAAATATCTTTTCAAAAGGTTTGGCCTCCCCAATAGTTCCTACGCCCATGAGTTAAATCTACATTTCCTGTTCCAATTTCATACGTTTATAATTGAAACCAGCCTACGGTAGCTGTGGTATTTTCAATAATATTCATTTGTTTGGTATTCATTGGGTACTTTAGAGACGTATTGTATTTGTATGGTGTACAACTTTTAATTGTTGATACCATACGAAAGACACTATTTTAAGGGTTGCAGTGACAGATAATTAAAAGAAATGGTTAGCAAATAAACCTGACAAGATTAATTTTTTCGACCATAAGTGCGTTAATAGGCAGCGACGTTTACTGCTTAGATCAGTCACTATTATAAATAAATATATATAAGTTAAGTTCAAAGGCATGTCCTGTCTGCACAGAGTTCAGTACGGAAGTATCACATGATCAACTGTATCACGTGGTAGCTAATTATACAAGATTTCAAGTTGATGATTATTGTGATAAGCATGCATATCGTTGAAATGTATTTGACAGTAAATGACCACGCAATGGTCAAATTAATAAGTCATTCCAGGTTTGGTTTGCAAGCAATACAGATTGATATAGATGTAATATAAATATAGATTTAATATCTCATTAATTATATACATGTACTTATTAATCTGCTTACATGAAATCTGGAGATCGTTTCAGTCTGTTTCAGATATTTGGCGTGTTAGGATCATCTGTATCTATTTTAAATGCTGTGTTCCTGACGACCATAATAACACATGTACAGTTGTGTACAAGGACGTGATTCATGGTCACTAGTGCCAATATATGCCACAACGGCGGATATGTGCTTTAATAGAGCAATTTACTGGAACCAGTCATTACCACTGCCAGCAGTGTCCATGTTCTACTAATTTGCCATGCATATTGAGTTAATTAAAATGCCTTTCTGCAAACGCAAATCACACTCATAGTGTCTTGTTTATTTTATTTTAAGTCATCAATATTAAAAAACTATTAATATTGACATAATAAGATGCAGGAGTTGATTAGTCTAAAATATAAATATTTTATAATTGTTCGAGTTTACGAATTAAATTATAACAATTGAAAGACGTGTTGAATATAGAAATAAATAAAATGTTGAGATAACAATTGAATGTAAACTAACCAAGTGCAGAAAGTAGGTGATTTGTTTGAATGGTGTTTTACGTAATCTTTAGCACATTTTAGGCCATATATGATGGTCGATATATTTATGGTAGAGGCAGACCACCCCATTTTTCCTGGGTAGAACCAGTACTGTACACCTCCCGCCATCCGTAAGAATTAACACTGTCTCACTTACTAGTTAAGCTCCAAGTGGGATTCGAACCCGAAGGAGTGAGAGGCGAGAAGGTTTGTCAACAATCAAAAATGAGATATAGGGTCCTATAGAAACCACAGCGTCCGAACGCAATGGCATCGTATGTCCGCACTGTACTGCAAACAAGGAAAATACAATGAAAGAGACACAAAACAACAGAAAGGGTGGTGAAGCCGGGTTTACCGACTTGGAACGGTCAGTAGGCAATAAGGCCTACTGGTTAGCTTGAATCGATTTTATATGCGCACAATCCTCGCTATTATCCTGTCTTCAGCGCCCAAATAGACAAGGCAGTGCAAAAAAAACTACATCCCATCAAAAGAAATTCTCTAACAATAAAGTCCACATCCAGAGAAGGCATCAATATTTGAACATTCCGAAATATTTGGCTTATATCGTGTCAAGTAAGAAATCAATGATTGCACGTGTCGCCTTACAGCTCACAAAGTCAGGATAAGAAATACTAGCCGCAATCAAGATTAGTATTGGTTCAGCTGCCTTATAAATCAATTCTTACATACACAATAATATTAAATGCAAATATAAGTACGCAATGTCTGGATATTATGTGTACTTATTTCCTTCAAAAATGTTAAGAACTTGTTTACAATGTTTATAAATCAATGGTATACTTTTTCAGGATGATTGGCTAACCCAACTTCATATATCACAGGCAATCTTGCCACATATGAAAATCATATGATATTATAGCAAATATGAAACATCAAAATATGAAATATCATCGATGCATTTATTACAACTGCATAACTTCAGACGTTAGAATAAGAAAAAAATGTAGCATTAAAAGATGGGCCGGTCCTATAGCTATAAAATCCTAAAATGTCGGACCGTAAAAGTAGGTATAAAAGTCGAACAGAAAATCTAGTTTACACAGAACACAGTCAACCAAACACACGCATAAACACAAACAAAAATTACATCCTTCGCATAGGAATAACGACTACAGTCAGTCATAAACTTTCCCTATTAATTCGAGCACTTGGATGACACAAGCATTAAGTGGATGCAAATGAAGTCAAATAAGCAAATTAGGCGACAACACAAACACGAAAGGTTGATAATAGGGGTGCCGCATTGGCAAATAGACAACTAAGGCTTAAACCAGGTTCTGTGGTGCACTAAAGCTGTCATCCCAATTAAGCAGTGCCTATAAAGAAATCCCCGCCAGGCTATATCCTCTAAAAAAAAATAGGCAACATTATTAGGCGATATACTTATAGTACAAAAATGATCATGTTTATATGAATATACAAAATAAAAGCCTAGAAATTCACAAGGCAAGAACGCCATGACTAGGAAAAATCCAGAGCAACACAAAAATAAACCTTTAAATCTGCAGAGTCTCTATATCAATCGGTTTCTTCTTTGAAATCGGGTATTTAAGCGAGCAAATGTAACGCAGGACAACA
>JAWPHD010019517.1:0-35378 GCA_037043455.1 Cyrtodaria siliqua | reverse complement strand
TAATGAATATATTTAGCACTATTGAAAACAATGTGTCATTAAATCCTTTTGCATTTTACCGAAAATAAACGTCCGCAGTTTCATTTTTGACTGAGTATGTATATATATATAGGACACGATCCGATTTCAAACAGTAAAGATACAATTTAAAATTGCTACATTTATACGGAAATGAGATTATAAAACAATTAATATTGAGCGCAAGCAATATATGTTTGCAAATAAATTGCAAATGCTATTTGTAATCATGACACATATCACTGCATTAGAACTTATACCATATCAAATGTTACACGTGCAATAACCTATGAATGTTTGCATTTAATTTGAGATTACTGAGATTCAGCCGAAGGCAATTAATGCTCGTTGTATAAAAATCAATATATTTTGAATACAATTTAGTTTTCTGACTTTTATGATTATGAGAGGCATTTAACAAGTTTGAAACATTGCCGCGGCGGTTGATAGTAAAATTTGTTTTCTACATAGTTTATATCACGATTTTTATCAAAACATACATATGAATAAATCCTGACATATAACATTGCACTAGATTTTGCACATACAAATGATGATTTTAATATCTAAATCGACCATTTTCATGAGAATGTGTGTTTTTTAATAAATTATATTAGTAATTAGCGGTAAACAACTATTGATATATAGCAAAGAAACTTAGTTTCCAACAATATGTTGTTTTCCAGAAATGTACAACACGAGTTTGTGTCATCATGTATACTGACTGTATGAGTGGATGTTTGATTTAATAGATTGTGGTTATTTGATTGATTAATACTTTTAATTATATAATTCATACACTGTTGGGGACAATTATTATAAATGGCCTAAACGATAACCATATATCACATTCCTGATTGTTGAACTGTGACCAAAAGAGACTGGTGTGACCCAATATATAACTCGCTGATCTTAAAATCCTTATGACTCAGTTTCAATCTTCACTTAGTGTTTTTTGCAAATTCGGTCTTTGCCAGGCGTATTGTCTTTTTAAATGACATTTTAAAGAAACTAACCAGCGAAATAACGGCAAAAATTACACTACGCATCGTCTAAATTTGTATAAAAACTCTATCCATGTGCTCAGGGTATACTATAATACATATGTGCCGATTGAAAGTAAAGATTCATTAATGGGTTCTTAAAACACCTGTGATAACAAACGAATTATGAGATGGTAACTCTTAAATTTGGCGCTCCGTTTTGGGGGTTTGGCCTGGCTGGTTAAAGCCATTTATATTGTGCTTGTAGATTTTGAATTTTCGAAATATGTAAGTTATACTATACCTTATCGTCAGTAGGTTTAGAAACGGTGTACATAGTTTGTAAAATTTGGCTGATGTTGGCGGGATAGCTTCTTTATATATGTCCATATTTCGGTTTATGGAGAAGTGCGGACCTAAGGTACCATTGCGTTTGATTGCTGCGGTTTCTATAGGAACATTTGTTTTCACCCTAGTACATAAACGCTTGTTTTTATTCGTGTCTGTCTAAACGTATGGTAAATACGTATCCTGTACTGTTAATGTAGACTCGTACAATCAATCTAGGAACATGAATGTTTCTTTTTAATATTTAAATCGTTAAGTACGCGCTTGAATACATTATTTTAATAATACCGTACAAAGACAAAAAGCGCGACATGCCAGACTGGCAGACCAGTTTGAATGGTTGTAGTACCTTACCTATCAAATTTGACCGTTGCTCATCCAGAATTATCTCAATAGCTTACGACACTTATGTTGCCATCTTGCATTCGTAGGTGGTTATGATGCAATGTAGAATACGTCAACATGTCAGTCCTGGTTTGAATGGTTTCATTACTAGTCTCAACAACAATCATTTGAGTTATAGTGTAACAACTGCCAGGCTGGCATTAATAAGGTCAGCTATTTACAAAGCGTATACAAGACGTTTAGAACTCGATCCTATCCTATCCTGTTTGCGTACAGAACGTTTAGATTTAGACAAGTTGTTGTCGTTTTCTTGACTGATCAATTGTGTCGTTCCCTTTTAGTGTTTGCCTTTTCATTTGTGTGTAGTATATGATCTCGTATAATGAAGTTATATGTCTTGCTGACGGAATGAGTGTCAGAGGTTTATTGTATTATAGCAGGCCATTATATAAACCGTATATCCTTGCTGAAGTACAAAGGATTCAGTCTGAGGGAAACGAACTACAAGTTTAACTTGGTTTAGGTTTATTGCTTTGTATCAATTAATTATTAGAACGTGAAACCAGAAACAGAAATAGCAATTGAATTATCAATAGAGTTATAGGCATGTTGTGATACTCGTAATGTAGCAAACACCACTGCGCCGGCAATATAAAGGACGAACAGCCTTTAGCACCACACATACCAGATAACAACCGTTTCGCAATTGGACATAGTACTGCTTTTATTTAGTTTATAGATAACACTATGCTACGGCAGGATATGAAATGGTATGCAACTAGTTCAAAGACATGTCTATTCGCGTGTCCCGTGGTCCAAATGGTCCAACAGGAGTACAATGTTTGGATGTTTGGATATACATGTACGTATCATTGAAGTTAAAGTATTAAAATCAATATTTTCGAGAACATTTAAACTTATTTAAACAACACGCAACAATCTTGCTTTATTTTCACTGAACATATATCGAAAGCATGGGGACAATGCCAAATCTTCAAGCGACCCTTATTAAGCATTTATTTATGGATGATGTTTTTGTTACTAAAGTTGTTTTTTTTTAGAAATACTTGGAAGTTAGAAAACATATATTTAACATTTACAACAGCCGAAATCACGGAAGCCTGTGAAGATAGTGAATTCAACGACTTTTTTATTGATATACAGTATTTTAATTACCGTTCACTGAAAGAATCAATCTCACATCTCCATATAGAAGTCCGTTGGCATCGGGATCTAAAGGACTGAGTCATGTCCGTCCCGTATCCTATTTTTCATCTCGGACCTGCCTTCATTTGCCTATTTCCATTTTACAAGTGAAACTGACTTGAAATTATTGTCACCGTTGCCATTTCATAAAAGGCGTACTGAATGTGAGCCATATCTTATTTTTTTGTGTAGAAACAGAAAAAAAGTCAAACAATCTCTTTAGATTAAGATGTTTTCAAAATGATCAGCTGTTCTCGTTGCACCTCTAGCTCGGCGAGATTAGAGAATCAAAGTACTTGAAGTACTGTGAGTATGTGGAAGTTAAAATTATGAGGACATTTAAAGCGAGAAAATGAAAAGATAAACACTTTAAAAGGGATCACCTCAAATGATAGCAAACACTCCTTCAAATCAGGACACAGCAGGAGCAATTTGGAGTTATTGTCCTTTGTTATTTTATTCATGCATTTAATGTCAACTAATGATACTCTCATTCCAATTTTCTCTTTAAGTAGTGAGCTTTCATTCGGCGAGCATTCATCGGTTCTACCTATATTTCTTGTTTTATTTGATTAAAACAAAACCTTGGCGATTACACATTGAAGCAATTATATATAATGAAGTAATTAATTGCAATCTCATTTGTTGTATACAAGTCTTATATCTTAAAGATCACGGTCACCATTATTTAAAGGTGATATGTCCCACCATTGTAGTGTAAGCATTATCTCTAAACAATAGTTACCATTTCCAATGACATGGTATTCGTGTGGGTAAGACCATGTTTCTGTATAGTCAACACTGTTCTGATACTGACATCAGTCAAGAGCATGGTCTTCGTGTAGGTAAGATCCCGTTTCTGTACGGTCAACAGTGTTTTAATTCAACTGCAAGTTTTAATCATTGATTACACAGAAACACTTCCGGCGACTACTCCTCAAAGACTTCCGGCGACTACTCCTCAAACACTTCCGGCGACTACTCCTCAAAGACTTCAAATACTTCTCGGATTTCTCTCTCTCTCTCTCTCTCTCTCTCTCTCTCTCTCTCTATAAATATATATGATACTTAAAAATAATAAAATTAATGTAATGCCCATGATCTTCATATTGAGCTTTACTGATTTTTTATTTCTTATTAATTTGCTACAAGACATTCAAATAGTGGCCAGTCATTTTATTTTAATGGTCACGCTAAAAAAGTTAAAACAATTAATGGTGATCACATTATAATGGCAATTAAAAATAAATTACAGTAACTGATAAAGGCCATTATTATTACAATTAATGGTCATTACTTCAATTAAAACATAAACTTATGGGGCATTAATTTGTTAATCTCTCAAAGTTAATACCACAAGTTGTAAATATCTTTTTTAATGGGATAAATAATGGTTCAGTTACCTATTAATGACCAATAATTTAATATTAATGACCATTATTTCTTTATTAATGGTACAGAACAGAGTTGCCTTTAAATATTCAAAACAAGATTTAATGGCTATATTAAATGGGTTTGGTGATTTTAATGGCATTTTCATGATATTTTCATGGTATTTTAATGATTTTGATTTGCAGTAGTGCACTATAAATTAAGATTATGTTTTCCGTTTCTGACATTTGGGTATGATATACCAAATTAATCTTTCTTATTAGAAATATATAGTATAAAACCAATTTCTACAATAAATATAGAGTATAAAACCATTTTCTACAATAAATATAGAGTATAAAACCATTTTCTACTACTGGTATTAAACCATGCATTGATAATCTATTCTTCTTTCGAATTCTTGTAACGAAATACCGCATCAAAAATATGAAAAGAGGTGAAAGTAGGACAATGGTGATCATTTCCTCTTCAGTCATGACTGTATACAGTCTTAATGTGACGAATCGTCAAGCCTTGACAATTAACTGATATATGCTATTAAATTTTCATCCATTTCTCCTCAAAGTGTCAATTAAAGGTCGATCACATTTGTATAATACTAATACATTTCTTGATGAGGGAAATGGGTAACTCATTTTAAGAATATTTCATAGGTATCCGGTAAAGATCGGGAATTGCAACCCGAGGTATAATTGTTTTTTATCGGAACTAAGGCTCTGTAATTTTCTTGAATTTTCTTTGTGAACACTAGCAAGATTTTTTTTCTTTTTCTTACATATCATTGATGGTGTGTGCGTTGACGTAGCCAATAACTATTTTTGTATGTCTTTTTACCCAAGGACGTCATGCAACTTATGACATTTATGACGTCATTGTTGAATCGTGTGACATTTATCATCCCCAATGTTTAAGATCAGGCTTGGAAGTTACTAACTATTCTTCAAACTATTCTTAGACTTGAGCTCGAGTACTCAAATTTTGCTGACAAATATTCCCATGACCTTCAAATATAAACAATAGTATGAAGTCAGGATTAGTCTTCAGTCTAAGAATATTCTCAAGAATGGTTGGTGAATTCAAGACCTGGCGTTCCATCACCCAAGTTAAACGCGGATAAACTTGTCCGGTATGAAAGAAATACTATTTGATCATGGTTTAATAATTATTCATGAAACAATTGTCCCAACCGATACTATAGCATTGAACAATATGGTATTCAATTTGTATACATGTACGCGGCAAAAACGTGCAACCACAAAATATAACTAGCGAAGTTGAAGTTGCTTAAGACACATCTAAATCAACATCATTCACGGACTATGCTACGCATAAAGTACAAATTCAAAAAGTTACAACTGAGGTCTTTGGATGACATTATCGAATCATGAACGAAAACAGTTGTAGGACTATCTCAATAGTACTCTGGTACAGTGGATAAATCAACTAAACACTGATATAGTGGATAACTCAAATAAACACTGTTATAGTGGTTAACTCAACCAAGCACAGACATAGTGGATAAGTCAATTCACCAATGATATAGTTCAACTAAAGACTGATATAGTTCATCTAAACACTGATACAGTGGCTAAATCAATTTAAACACTGTTATAGTGGATAACTCAACTAAACACTGCTATAGTGGATAACTCAACTCAACACTGCCATAGTGTGTAACTCAACCAAACATTGATATAGTGGATAACTCAACAAACACTGTTATTGTGGATAAATCAACTAAACACTGCTATAGTGGATAACTCAACTCAACACTGCCATAGTGTGTAACTCAACCAAACATTGATATAGTGGATAACTCAACAAACACTGTTATTGTGGATAAATCAACTAAACACTGCTATAGTGGATAACTCATCTAAACGCTGATATAGTGGATAAATCAACTAAACACTGTCATAGGGGATAACTCAATTAAACACTGTTATAGTGGTTAACTCAACCAAACACAGATATAGTGGATAAGTCAACTCAGCACTGATATAGATCAACAGATCTAGATCAACTGTTATTGTGGATAAATCAACTAACCACTGCTATAGTGGATAACTCATCTAAATGCTGATATAGTGGATAAATCAACTAAATACTGATATAGGGGATAACTCAATTAAACACTGTTATAGTGGTTAACTCAACCAAACACAGATATAGTGGATAAGTCAACTCAGCACTGATATAGATCAACTGATCTAGATCAACTGTTATTGTGGATAAATCAACTAAACACTGCTATAGTGGATAACTCATCTAAATGCTGATATAGTGGATAAATCAACTAAATACTGATATAGGGGATAACTCAATTAAACACTGTTATAGTGGTTAACTCATCTAAACGCTGATATAGTGGATAAATCAACTAAACACTGATATAGTGGATAACTCAACTAAACACTGATATAGTGGATAAATCAACTAAACACTGATATAGGGGATAACTCAATTAAACACTGTTATAGTGGTTAACTCAACCAAACACAGATATAGTGGATAAGTCAACTCAGCACTGATATAGATCAACTGATCTAGATCAACTGTTATTGTGGATAAATCAACTAAACACTGCTATAGTGGATAACTCATCTAAATGCTGATATAGTGGATAAATCAACTAAATACTGATATAGGGGATAACTCAATTAAACACTGTTATAGTGGTTAACTCAACCAAACACAGATATAGTGGATAAGTCAACTCAGCACTGATATAGATCAACTGATCTAGATCAACTGTTATTGTATATAAATCAACTAAACACTGCTATAGTGGATAACTCATCTAAATGCTGATATAGTGGATAAATCAACTAAATACTGATATAGGGGATAACTCAATTAAACACTGTTATAGTGGTTAACTCATCTAAACACTGATATAGCGGCTAAATCGATTTAAACACTGTTATAGGGGATAATTCAACTAAATACTGCTATAGTGGATAATTCAACTAAACACTGCTATAGTGGATAACTCAAAAATATACTGCTATATTGTTCAACTCAACCAAACACCGATATAGTGGACAACTCAACAAACACTGTTATTGTGGATAACTCAATTAAACACTGTTGTAGAGGATAATTCAAATAAACACTGTTGTAGTGGAAAAAGTCAACTAAACACTGTTATAGCGGATAACTCAACTTAACACTCATATAGTGGATAACTCAACTAAACACTGATACAGTGGATAAATCAAATAAACATTGATACAGTAGATAACATTGCTAAACACTGATATAGTGGATAACTAAACTAAACACTGATATAGTGGAAACTTAACTAAACACTGATATAGTGGATAACTCAACTAAACACTGTTGTAGTGGATAATTCAACTAAACAGTGATATAGCTGATAACTCACCTAAGCACTGATAAAGTGGATAACGCAACTAAACACTGATATAGTGAATAACTCAACTAAACACTGTTATAGTGGATAACTCAAATAAACACTGATACATTGGATAACTCAACTAAAAACTGATATAGTGGATAACTCAACTAAACACTAATATAGTGGATAACACAACTAAACACTGAAATAGTGAACAACTCAACTAAACGCTGTTGTAGTGGATAACTGAACTAAACACTGATATTGTGGATAACTCACCCAAACACTGATATAGTGGATAACTCAACTAAACTCTGATGTAGCGGATAACTCAACTAAACACTGATGTAGTGGATAACTCAAGTTAACACTGATGTATTGGATAACTCAACTAAACACTGTGGTAGTGGATAAGTCAACTAAACACTGATATAGTGGATAACTAAACTAAACACTGCTATAGCGGATAACTCAACTAAACACTGTTGTAGTGGATAATTCAACTAAACAGTGATATAGCGGATAACTCACCTAAGCACTGATAAAGTGGATAACGCAACTAAAGACTGATATAGTGGATAACTTAACTAAACACTGATATAGTGGATAACTCAACTAAACTCTGTTGTAGGGGATAACTCAACTAAACACTGTTATATTGGTTAACTCAACTTAACACTGATATAGTGGATAACTCAAGTAAACACCGTTTTAGTGGATAACTCAACTAAACACTGATATAGTTGATAACTCACCCAAACACTGATGTAGTGGAAAACTCAACTAAACACTGCTATAGTGGATAACTCAACATCACACTGCTATAGTGTGTAACTCAACCAAACACTGGTATAGCGGATAACTCAACTAAACACTGTTATTGTGGATAACTCAACTAAACACTGATATAGTGGATGACTCCACTAAACACTGACATAGAGTGGATAACTCAACTAAACACTGTTGTAGGGGATAACTCAACTAATCACTGATATAGCGGATAACTCAACTAAACACTGTGGTAGTGGATAAGTCAACTAAACACTGATATAGTGGATAACTAAACTAAACACTGCTATAGCGGATAACTCAACTAAACACTGTTGTAGTGGATAATTCAACTAAACAGTGATATAGCTGATAACTCACCTAAGCACTGATAAAGTGGATAACGCAACTAAAGACTGATATAGTGGATAACTCAACTAAACACTGATATAGTGGATAACTCAACTAAACTCTGTTGTAGGGGATAACTCAACTAAACACTGTTATATTGGTTAACTCAACTTAACACTGATATAGTGGATAACTCAGGTAAACACCGTTTTAGTGGATAACTCAACTAAACACTGATATAGTTGATAACTCACCCAAACACTGATGTAGTGGAAAACTCAACTAAACACTGCTATAGTGGATAACTCAACAACACACTGCTATAGTGTGTAACTCAACCAAACACTGGTATAGCGGATAACTCAACTAAACACTGTTATTGTGGATAACTCAACTAAACACTGATATAGTGGATGACTCCACTAAATACTGACATAGAGTGGATAACTCAACTAAACACTGTTGTAGGGGATAACTCAACTAATCACTGATATAGCGGATAACTCAACTAAACACTGTTGTAGTGGATAATTCAACTAAACAGTGATATAGCTGATAACTCACCTAAGCACTGATAAAGTGGATAACGCAACTAAAGACTGATATAGTGGATAACTCAACTAAACACTGATATAGTGGATAACTCGAATAAACTCTGTTGTAGGGGATAACTCAACTAAACACTGTTATATTGGTTAACTCAACTTAACACTGATATAGTGGATAACTCAACTAAACACCGTTTTAGTGGATAACTCAACTAAACACTGATATAGTTGATAACTCACCCAAACACTGATGTAGTGGAAAACTCAACTAAACACTGCTATAGTGGATAACTCAACAACACACTGCTATAGTGTGTAACTCAACCAAACACTGGTATAGCGGATAACTCAACTAAACACTGTTATTGTGGATAACTCAACTAAACACTGATATAGTGGATGACTCCACTAAACACTGACATAGAGTGGATAACTCAACTAAACACTGTTTTAGGGGATAACTCAACTAATCACTGATATAGCGGATAACTCAACTAATCACTGTTATAGTGGCTAACTCAACTAAACACTGATATAGTGGATCAATCAACTAAACACTGATACAGTAGATAACTCAGCTAAACACTGATATAGTGGTTAACTCATCTAAACACTGTTATAGTGGATAACTCAACTAAACACTGTTGTAGTGGATAACTCAACTAAACACTGATATAGTTGATAACTCATCCCAACACATATATAGTAGATAACTCAACTAAACACTCATATAGTGGATGACTGAACTAAACACTGCTGTAGTGGATAACTTAACTAAACACTGATATAGTGGATAACTCACCTACACACTGATATAGTGGATAACTCACCTAAACACTGATATAGTGGATAACTCAACTAAACACTGATTTAGTGGATAACTCAACTAAACACTGTTATAGTGGATAACTCAACTAAACACTGATATAGTGGATAAATCAACTAAACACTGTTGTAGTGGATAACTCAAATAAACACTGATATAGTGGATGACTCAACTAAACACTGATATAGTGGATACACTAACTAAACACTGATATAGTGGATAATTCAATCAAACACTGATATAGTGGATAACTCAACTAAAAACTGATATAGTGGATGGCTCACTCAAACACTGTTGTAGTGGATAACTCTACTAAACACTGATACAGTGGATAACTCACCTAAACACTGATAACGTGGATAACTCAACTAAACACTGCGGTAGTGGATAACTCAACTAAACACTGCTATAGTGGATAACTCAACTAAACATTGCTATAGTGGATAACTCAACTAAACACTGGTATAGTGGATAACTCAACTAAACACTTATTTAGTGGATAATTCAACCAACTAAACACTGATATAGTGAATAACTGAACTAAACACTGATATAGTGGATAACTCAACTAAACACTGATATAGTGGATAACTCAACTAAACACTTATTTAGTGGATAATTCAACCAACTAAACACTGATATAGTGAATAACTGAACTAAACACTGATATAGTGGATAACTCAACTAAACACTGATATAGTGGATAACTCAACTAAACACTGATTTAGTGGATAACTCAACCAGCTAAACACTGATATAGTGGATAACTCAACTAAACACTGATATAGTGGATAACGCCCCTAAATACGTATATAGTGGATAACTCCACTAAACACTGATGTAGTGGATAACTCAACTAAACACATATATAGTGGATGACTCACATGCATACTGATATAGTAGATAACTAAACTAAACACTTCTGTAGTGGATAACTCAACTAAGCACTGATATATTGGATAACTCAACTAAAAACTGTTGTAGTGGATGACTCCACTAAACACTGACATAGAGTGGATAACTCAACTAAACACCGTTATAGTGGATAACTCAACTAAGCACTGCTATAGTGGATAACTAAACTAAACACTTCTGTAGTGGATAACTCAACTAAGCACTGATATATTGGATAACTCAACTAAACACTGATATAGTGGATGACTCCACTAAACACTGACATAGAGTGGATAACTCAACTAAACACCGTTATAGTGGATAACTCAACTAAGCACTGTTATAGTGGATAACTCAACTAAACACTGTTATAATGGATAACTCAACTACACTGTTTGTTCTGTCAATACTATGCGTAAAATTACATACGAGACATTAGATTTTGAAAGACATTAGCATTAATAATATAAATAGAATCTGCGTTTTATATTCTTTAAACTTGACTGATGCGGTTTGTTTCAAGGCACAGATTTCTGTCGTGAGTTAACGGTTAATATTATAAAGTATGATGCAACTTTACTTTCATTAAGACTATTTTTGGCTACAAAATAAAACTAAACATCGATGTAACTGAATCTTTGTTGATGTCTTTGATAACCAATCCATTTTGTATTATATTAAATCACGATTTTATAAACTACATGTCATTTAAATGAATTTAAAATAATGCCTTTTAACCAAAAATGTTACTAGCACGAAATGGATGAATAGAGATTAGAATGTCGATCGTATTGCTACTTGAGCGTCTGAGGGCTGCAGACCGACGATTTGTATTTTGTTTTATTCATTGTTATTTGTATGTAAAGTAAATACATCCAAATTGTATCAGTTAATATTCATTACTTTAAATGTCAATATAGATGTAAGTGGTATTACTAGAATTAATTTTTGATCAGAGAGTTAAATACAATCTTTCAGACAAGCACTTTGTCCTAATTGAATGTTTCCTTTATTTAACAGAGCAATACCATCTCATCGAGATTAAAACTTTTGCCGACTTTAACTGATTTCCTATATCTGAAAAACATAAAAGCTTGCCAAGAAAAGCCATTTGACTTATTCATGCACGACAATAAATTCGTCCATGCCTAATGTTTTATGTCTACGTTGTAACACATTATTTATTGCATAATTCACTTGTAAAGAATGAAAGAAAACCATGAAGACGCGTGTGATTTTAAAATTTAAACTTTTAATAGACATATCAACAGCATCAACAATAAGACTGATGGTTAGTACAATCATATCACGGTCAATTAAATGAAGTGTTTTTTCATCGTCTAGTTACATTTACGTAAGCCGTATACAATACTGCAACATGCCATGTAAGCGTCTTTTCAAATAATGTAGCTTTAATTTGTTCATAATTAATTATTTACATGATACACATTGAATTCAAATTTGTTTTAAGACGGTTAAATAGAGAAGAAATAAACAACGAACTCTTTGATATATAATGGTAATTACGATATAACGTTATACCGTTTATGGTGACGTTGCGGCGGTTTAAATTCAATATTAGTTATTTTGTTTTTAATACTTTGTCGTAATTCATAAAACATAACAGATCACTATTCCATATACAATTTATGTTCTCGTCACCAATAAAACCTCATCCAATACATTTTACAAAAGTGGGAATTCAATTTACGATTGTTTAATTTTAATAAAAATGTAATTGATAATAAATTGCTGTACTGGCGATTCAATTATAAAATTGCCAGAATCATTGAAAATGTTAGTTTAAGTTAACACCTTTTTATTTAAGTATCGACTAATATCCTAAACTTCAACTCCATAATTAACCTACAACACCCACTTTTATTTAAATGATTGTGTTTAAATTAGATTTATTTTATACGAGGTCAACGGAGGTGGTGCATTGAAAAAGAAGATAACGAGTTAACGATATGTGAACGCTTTTATTTGAACAAGCATATCAAATATTCCACTTTATTCACGAACGTTAAATAACTAAAATTTGAAATGTTTTTCTAATTCTAACACAACCTGGGCAGTCTTTCATATACACATAGAAAAGAGACAGCTGTGTGTTATTATACGATAAAATACAGCTGTTCCATTAATTCCCCGCGTATATTTCCTCCGTTGGAAGGACCACGTTACATGACGTCACTTGGTAATTACACGTCACGAAGACAACCTCAACAGTGATTTTAATGAAATGTCAATTACAACAAAATTGCCATGCTCCCAAACCTTGTACACACCCGAGATAAACCCATCATATGCATCAGTACATATAACATTAATAATCATCTTGAACAAGCTGAGAACGTTTGACGTCATACAGCGCAAGCTATATGACGTAATCAATGACTTATAATTGTTTGTCACTTGACTACTAGTATATTGACTTTGCATACGGGGCGATCAATGGAGGAGCCTGATAACCTTGACCTCCGAGATAAAATACAGTGCCCCCACAATAGCGTAAACAGTGGGGTTATTGTTGTGTTAGAATCGAAATAATAAATGCGTACCTGTATTTTATCAGTGCTAACGCACTCGTGATTTAATTTCTACGCATCCGAACTCCTAACTGTATTGTATTCACCGATAAAACACAGGTAAGTATTTATTATTTCTTAAATAATTACAAAATGTTTTAGGAAGATTGCTGGAAGTGTATTGAAATGCAGCATTTTGTTGATGCGTCATACATTTGATGAACAAATACATTAGCTATAAGATTGCTATCAAAAAATGCTTTTTAGGAGTGTATCTATAAAGTACATAGGTTGCTTTAGTTGTTTAGAATTAAGTAGAGAAGACGTCAAAGCATCACGTTTTCATTTTTATTCAACATTCATATTTTCCAATACAGCAATAATAAATTTTAATAAAGCTATCAAGTGAAGCATTTCATATAAGTCTCCAAACTCATCTGAAGTTGTTGCTGAAAAATATGTATGGACAATTCAGCTCCAATATATTATATATGTTTGCTATATCCATTCAGAATTATACCGTATGAAGTGCAATATAAGACACGCGAGTGTCTGAAAACAGTTATGTACTTTTCATTGAAAATAAAGGTTATATAATTTTTGAAAAGCAGTTCAGAACATACGAATACTACTCTCGTAAACAGTGAACATGTACGCTGATAGGAAGACGTTTACATAACATACGTTTGAGATAAAAGCATTTGTTATAGTAGGGGTCAATTGCTGTGAATGAAAAGCAACACAAATGTCAGTATGATTGCAATACTCTGAATCGCGGTATACATGCGACTCGTCGGGAATAGGTTGTTTCAATTATATCAATAAAAAAGTCGCTGAATTCACTATCTTGACAGGCTTCCGTGATTTCGGCTGTTGTAAATGTTAAATAAATTAGTAAAAAAAACATCATCCATAAATAAGTGCTTAATAAGGGTCGCTTGAAGATTTGGCATTGTCCCATGCATTCGATATATGTTCAGTGAAAATAAAGCAAGATTGTTGCGTGTTGTTTAAATAAGTTAAAATGTTCTCGAAAATATTGATTTTAATACTATAACTTCAATGATACGTATATCCAAACATCCAAACGTTGTACTCCTGTTGGTAATATACCACTATTGCATTTCCCATAGGCCTCCATTATAGCCTTTTGGCTTACAACCCCTATTTCTATATCGGAACGGATGATAAAACGTAACTTTTTTTAAAGAACTATGTGCAAATTGGGAGTATTGTATTGCTTTCAGCCTCTAATATTGCACTGAAGGTGGGCACTCCCAGAATGGCAGTGAAGAAATTTTACTTTTTGCAAATATACTCTCAGTACAATTGTACCCATAAAAATGCAAATTTCAGTCCTAAATGAACATGTTTTATGTTGCAAATATATTTTTTGGATGTTTTATGGGGATTTGTTATGATTTGGACAATTTAATCAAATCAGAATCTACCTTACAATCTGACTATATGCCCTAATAGACCCTATACTTTTTTCAACCAATCAGAAGCCCCAAATCAATAGTGGTATGTGACCTGTTGGACCATTTGGACCACGGGACACGCGAATAGACATGTCTTTGAACTAGATGCATTCCATTTCATATCCTGCCGTAGCATAGTGTTATCTATAAACTAAATAAAAGCAGTACTATGTCCAATTGCGAAACGTTTGTTATCTGGTATGTGTGGTGCTAAAGGCTGTTCGTCCTTTATATTGCCGGCGCAGTGGTGTTTGCTACATTACGAGTATCACAACATGCCTATAACTCTATTGATAATGCAATGGCTATTTCTGTTTCTGGGTTCACGTTCTAATAACTAATTGATATAAAGCAATAAACCAAGTTGAACTAGTAGTTCGTTTCCCTCAGACTGAATCTTTTGTACTTCAGCAAGGATATACGGTTTATATAATGGCCTGCTATAATACAATAAACCTCTGACACTCAGTCCGTCAGCAAGACATATAACTTCATTATACGAGATCACATACTACACATAAATGAAAAAGCAAACATTAAAAAGGAACGACAAAATTGATGTCAAGAAAACGACAACAACTTGCCTAAATCTAAACGTTTCGTACGCAAACAGGATAGGATCAAGTTCTAAACGTCTTGTATACGCTTTGTAAATAGCTGACCTTATTAATGCCAGACTGGCAGTTGTTACACTATAACTCAAATGATTGTTGTTGAGACTAGTAATGAAACCATTCAAACCAGGACTGACATGTTGACGCATCACGTATTCTACATTTGCATCATTACCACATACGAATGCAAGATGGCAACAATAGTATCATAAGCTATTGAGATAATTCTGGATGAGCAACGGTCAACTTTGATAGGTAAGGTACTACAACCATTCAAACTGGTCTGCCAGTCTGGCATGTCGCGCTTTTTGTCTTTGTACGGTATAATTAAAATAATGTATTCAAGCGCGTACTTAACGATTTAAATATTAAAAAGAAACATTTATGTTCCTAGATTGATTGTACGAGTCTACATTAACAGTACAGGATACGTATTTACCATACGTTTAGACAGACACGAATAAAAACATGCGTTTATGTACTAGGGTGAGAAAACATGTTCCTATAGAGACCACAGCAATCACACGCAATGGTACCTTAGGTCCGCACTTCTCCATAAACCGAAATATGGGCATATATAAAGAAGCTATCCCGCCAACATCAGCCAAATTTTACAAACTATGTACACCGTTTCTAAACCTACTGACGATAAGGTATAGTATAACTTACATATTTCGAAAATTCAAACTCTACAAGCACAATATAAATGGCTTTAACCAGCCAGGCCAAACCCCAAAAACGGAGCGCCGAATTTAAGAGTTACCAACTCATAATTCGTTTGTTATCACATGTGTTTTAAGAACCCATTAATGAATCTTTACTTTCAATCGGCACATATGCATTATAGTATACCCTGAGCACATGGATAGAGTTTTTATACAAATATAAACGATGTGTAGTGTAATTTTTGCCGTTATTTCGCTGGTTAATTTCTTTAAAATGTCATTTAAAAATACAAATACGACTGGCAAAGACCGAATTTGCAAAAAACACTAAGTGAAGATTGAAACTGAGTCATAAGGATTTTAAGATCAGCGAGTTATATATTGGGTCACACCAGTCTCTTTTGGTCACAGTTCAACAATCAGGAATGTGATATAGGGTTATCGTTTAGTTCATTTGTATTAATTGTCCTCAACATTGTATGAATTATATAATTAAAAGTATTAATCAATCAAATTACCACAATCTATTCAATCAAACATCCACTCATACAGTATACATGATGACACAAACTCGTGTTGTACATTTCTGGAAAACAACATATTGTTAGAAACTAAGTTTCTGTGCTATATATCAATAGTTTTTTATCGCTAATTACTAATATAATTTATTAAAAAACACACATTCTCATTAAAACGGTCGATTTAGATATTAAAATCATCATTTGTATGTGCAAAATCTAGTGCAATATTATATGTCAGGATTTATTCATATGTATGTTTTTATAAAATCGTGATATAAACTATGTAAAAAACAAATTTTACTATCAACCGCCTCGGCAATGTTTCAAACTTGTTAAATGCCTCTCATAATCATAAAACTAAATTATATTCAAAATACATTGATTTTTATACTATGAGCATTAATTGCCTTCGGCTGAATCTCAGTAATCTCAAATTAAATGAAAACATTCACAGGTTATTGCACGTGTAACATATGATATGGTATAAGTTTTAATACAATGATATGTGTCATTACAAACAGCATTTGCAATTTATTTGCAACATATATTGCTTGCACTCAATATTAATTGTTTTATAATCTCATTTCCGTATAATTTTAGCAATTTTAAATTGTATCCTACTGTTTCAAATCGGATCGTGTCCTATATATATATACAGACTCAGTCAAAAATGAAACTGCGGACGTTTATTTTCGGAAATATTCAAAAGGATGTAATGATACATTTAGCTTGTTTTTCAAGTTTTAAAATATGCAAAATATATGCAATAATAAGGTTGTGATTATTCTGTATGAACAGTTATTTTACTAACAGAGTTTGAGTGCTTCAAAGGCAAAATATAGCAAAACAAAATTACAAAAGGCATTGACTTGAATGGGAAAACACAAGATAACAATTATCTTGTTAATTGCTGGTTCTGTTATTTCCAACAGTCGATTTTTTTTCAGACATAAAGTAATTGTTTTTGAACACATTTATGACGTAAGCGTTTACAAATAAGTAATAATATTCATAAGTTTGTTGATTATGCAAATTTGTTTTCACTTTCATTTTTGATAGTGTATATATAATATGTATTTCTAATTTTATACCATATATATAACCATGGTGCTTAAACTATGAGAGAACATATTACTATGTAAGATGTATTCCTTGTATATAAGGCATTAGTTTAAGGCAATTTCGTTATATTAAGCCCCTTTAGCCTATAAATGTCATTATTTGTCAATTTTAAAGCGGACCCATAGACTACAGCCTGATTTACTTCATTTAGTAACTAATTTAGATCAATTATATGTTTTCGCAACTTGAGTAACAAACGAACAACGATTGCAACGATCTTTCAATTGATGTCTAATCATTAACAGGTCTATGTCGTTTTTGTTTGCATTGTATATTTTGTAGTTTCGCTTGCTCTGTGTAAGCACACCGAATGAAATAACAAAAACTGTTATTCAAAAATTCAAAAGTTATTTCATAGTAGCACCCCAATATTCTATTTGTCATAGGTCAAACTCATTTGTTGAGTCCACAGATATTTACTCAAAATTCAATTCAGGTTCACCATAAAAGATAACGTTAAATAATATAGTGTATGTTTATGGTCCCCTCTAAAACAAAATATATTTGAAGTTCTTATCTGATAATATAGTTTGGCTGTTTAATTGTCTCACTAGAGAAATGAGATGAGTAACACGGTAATGACCGGTATGTGCAATAAGTATTTATGGTGTACCCTATAACGTGTACCTCTGAAATATATTTGACATATTCTCTAGCAGTGACGTCGTCGTCGTCATCATCAGGTTTTGTTTCCCATCACCATATGGCAAGAGGCCTTTTGGCGAACATTCAGTCAATGACAGTCAGCAAATTAAGTATTGGAATTAATCTAAATAATACATTATATAACATTCTAATACACCCGCACTATATAGCCTAGTTTAAAATATCTCGTTATATTGAACGATATATCACTGTAATGTTTGCAACGTTAGGAGAATAAGCATTGCGCATTGCGCATTACGCATTGTAACGTATGCAACGTTAGGAGAGTAAGAAAAAAGCAATACGAAATATTTCAGATGTGTGCGTTATTTTCACATTTTAGGGGTATTAGAATAGAAATAGAACATCGTTTACGGTGAATTATCTATAATATATCACGGTTTGTCGTTCAATTGTAAACAATAATTTCACTCACCCGTCGGGCTCGTGAAATTATTGTTTACAATTGAACTCCAAACCGTGATATATTAAACGATAATTCACAGTAAACGATGTTCTATTTCTTAAATATAGAAACACAATTTGTTCACAAGACGGCATCATTGCATCTCATGCTATTTTAACATAGTTAGGTTGCAGACATGTCGCTGTAATGAGTTTCGCCTTTAAGCATACCTTTCAGCCACATTCAGATTAATGTAGAACTACGAGGTCATTACTGCATTGTTAATTAATATGATTATATTTATTTGGCAGAGAATTATCGAGCCTCAACAAATAACCGTATGTTTTAAGAAAAATTCGTTCTCACCGGCAGTTGATAAAGAAGTAGGAGTATTACCCAGGATGCTAATACGATATTCTGGGACACATGGCGATTTTGTCGTCTGGTTTACAAATTTTCACATATCAAATAAATCAACCATCTATGAAAGTTTATTACTTTCTTATTACGTTCTTTTTAGTTTCACCTATGGAAAAACAACACTGAAATTATATGTTTAAACATGTATTGCGTCTAAAGCAAACGTCTACTTATGGAAAATAATACAAATAATTGTTGTTAACGAATAGGTTCATCAAGCAGGAATATGTTTATAAATCCAAAGGTTCCGTTAGAAGTAAATAATATAATTTACCCAGACAGTTTCTCGAAACAGATCGCTTTATAATTGATAATTGTGAGACGGTGTGTGTTACTTTGCTTTATTACAGCAAGCATATACCATGTATACGGTAAATTAAAGGTCTGGCTAGACTGGTATGCCCCCTGGTCACTCTTCATGATAAAGTTGTGTTCTTTTATCTGGATGGCCCCGTTCACTTCCCGTAGTCGTTGGTTGCTCTCTAATAAACGTTCTGGTGCCTGCTAAAGGATGGGGTTGGGGTTTGGGTGTGGCGGAGGCCACAATAAAGCTGAGATTCCGGTGGGATTTCACACCTGCATATGTGTTGTTTCCGTAACATTCGCTGATCACGCTCTGAACGCCCTTGACACATCCAGCACTGTTACACTCGTAGATTCTTCTGTGTCAGTATTATCTGTTTATCAAACTCCCCAATAGCGAATACCCCCTCCGAACGCAAAACGGCCTCCGGAATATACCACTGCCGTAATGCTGTACAAGTGTAAGTAGTCCGTACGGCAGATGAATATGTTGAACGTTTCGGCCCAAACCAGATCGACCATAGTCGTTTCGTCCCCATAGTACCAAGACGTTGCTACTTAAATTGGCATTTAATTATTTTAGAAATTATTATTTAATAATGATATTTTTTTAAAAGGACAAATGGCAATCTTTCTGTCTGACACATTTTCATACATCCAAAATAATGCAAATGTTTTTATTAAAAATATCAAATGTTGTATTATATTTCTTTTTACATGTGAGTCTTACCACTGTTATGTATTCAACCCCGGTATTACCTTTTAAATGTAAACAACTTTCATTTAGAAAAAATACTATTGACTACATATATATGTCATTAACTTGACAACTGACTAAGAAATGATTAAACATTTTGGAAAATCTGTCTTATTTCAGGAATTGTTTACCAGTCCATTTTTTTTCAAAAGTATTTTTTAAAGAAAGTGTGTATGCCTTTATATCATTGGATTGGAAATCACTTAATCAAAGATAACCAGTTAAAATTTATTGAAATCCGTCAAGTGTTTTAAAAGTTACAGTGAGTTAAAATATAAGTATCACCATAGAGCGTCGTTGACGTCACCCAAGAAATATTTTTTCATAAGTGTCTGTTTATTAAATTTGATGCGAGGCTGTGCATCATATCAATTTTATCCCACGAGTTTATTTAATAAATTCAATATTAGATTATAGGCACATATGTGAGATTGTATTTATCATATAGTGACACAACTAAACAAAAAGCACCGCAAAGTCCAGACTCTATTGTGCCCATCGCGTCAGGTATACCTTGACGTGTTCGTTGGCGGACGGACTATAAACCTTAGAATTACACACACACACACACAAGAAGCACCGCCCTTCGGAGCAGACGCTCGACTTGTGAGGTCTTGTTTATATATTGAAAAACTAAGTTGAAAGGTCATTGAAATCTTTAGGAGAATTCTTAGAGATATTGAAAAATTTACATTTTAAAAAAAATAAGTTGAGAAGCATACATACAAAACTGTAACAATTGTTTTCTAAGTATAAAAGGGGCATACTTGTGTTAAAATAAATGCGGGAGTTGCAGTACCTGTCTGTATGATGGTGACTAATCATGCCAAAATGCATGTAACATACATTTAGCAATGTATTAATGTAGCTACCTCAGAGTTCAAACTAGGTCTGGATTCTAAATGAAGTGATTTCTACCTTCCAAATAGTAAATTGAAAAACATTCACTTACAGAATGCAAATCAATTAGATTCAGTATTTCTTTGAAATTCAGTTATAGTATAAAACCCAAATAATACTGGCAGATATCTCTTTAATCCAAATTAAAGGCAGGGGCGAAGATTCAGACATGTCTGTTTTCCAAACTTTAAGTAGTTACAAATATAACAAAGCAAAATAATAACATTTTTCAATAAATCAAGAGTCATAACACTGGTTTTAATAACCCGATTGAGCTTGTTTTCAACATTATCAGAGCTTTTATTAAACTTAACAAGCTTGGTAAAGTGCAGATAAAAAAATGAAGGCCTCATTAGCTAAACAATTTTAATGACATATAATTACATTCTTCTAAAAACAAAAATGACATTGTATAAAGACAACAATGCTTTTTGTTGCTTCGTCCCAAACAAGTAAGTCGAGGTCATAGATGAAACCATGTGTATAATGATAAGGATATAATCGTCTATCTTCCAAAGATTAAACTACAATGTATTAACTAAGTTTGAAACATCTAACTTGCATATGCAAGTAGCTGATGAGAATAGCATAACATAAACAAAATGTTATCTTTCCGGAGGGTCAAGTATTAGGATGCACTATTCAAGATACAACTATATGTCAAAGTATAATCTTCTATCTTCCAAAGATTAAACTACAATGTATTAACTAAGTTTGAAACTTCTAACTTGCAACTGCAATTAGTTTCCGAAGGGTCAAGGTCACAAAAGCAACTGTTATGATATGTTGCGAAGTAATACCCAAGATACAAAATTAATAATAAAACAGTTTAGTTGTACAGTTCCAGAGAAAGTGCAAAACTGAAAAAAGTAATCTGTCCTTTGCGTTGAGAGCGGAGGTCACCCACGACACAAATATAACAAAAGTTTAAAAGGTATAGTGCATACTATTTGTGGAAAAGTGTCCTAAACGCAATACTTAAATGTTGACACCGCCGTCACCGCTGCTTCTGCCGGAAATACAACAGATGTTTTCTTTTTTCTTCAGAAATAGCGAGAAAAATTGAGACTTATTACAGTTATAGCTGTTTTCGAAACATGTTTGTTCTCATATGTTTATAAGCCAAACACAACATAGGACAGTTTTGCTGATGTCAAATTATTTCATCTATATCAAAAGAAAAACTGTATAACTACAGCTCAGTGAGTGTGCCAAGATTCCCGCCAGGATTCGAACCTGGATCTCTTTTCTCGAAAGAAAAGCATGATTAACAGCACAAACCAAGTATATGTAAATGTATACAAAAAACAGCCAAAATTAATTTAAATTTAGGAATAAAAAAACTCATTTCGAATAAACTGGAACATAAAGCTACCGTATTTCCCCTAATAGTAGTGCCCGATTGCTTTGCAAAATACAATGGGTGCGCTCAGAAGTCATAAAATTTAAAAATATATAATTTTATAATGGTTAGATTATAAAAAAGATCGGAAACTTATTGTTTTTCGATTAAAAAAATAATTTAGTTTTGGAGACAAAGAAATTAAAATGTTATTAGTTTTTAAAGGGACACATGGCAATGTTGAAATTGTTATCAAGCATTAACATTAGCATCGCAATCTATCAATCCAGTACAGCTGCTCCCGCATCATTTTAACTTCAAACCTGCTTGCATATTATGAAATAAAATTTTGAATTTTCATTTTCTCTTGTTATTTTATAATAGTTTTAAATATAGCATTGGCGCAATACAATCAACTGTTAGTAATATGTAAAAATGTATCACTGTGTGAAGTTTATTTGCAGTCTCATTAGAAGTTTTTGAGTCCTACTTTGGACAAGAATTACAAGTATAAAATTACCAATGGAATAACTCTAATTTGAATAAAGATAGAGTTATTGTTCCTGTGTTCTACAACTCTCAGTCATTGCTCTCTATTATTGTGCGAAGTTATGTTGCAGTCAAATTAGTAGGTTTGGAGTTGTGCTCCAGACAAGAAGTATATGTATAAAACAAAGGACAACCACTCTAAGTTAACTGAAGACAGAGTCAGTGTTCTTGCACTCTATACTTCATCTCTTCGACTTCGACTTCGATGAGATACTCCACAAAATCCTCTGTTGGACATAGCGTGAAGGTGCTGGGTGAAACTGTACATGCGCAAGGTCGTATGCTCCTCAAAAAACGTGAAATTAAAATATCCAACTTGTATTTACACTATACACTATATCAATATTACCGGTTACACATCCACAGCCGGCTGTAAAGCAGCCTTAAAACTGTCTACTGAGTCTAGCTGAAGCACTTGGACCGATAAACGATTCCAAGGAACGACGACACGTGGGAAGAATGAATGTTGGTAAGCGTTAATCTTGCAATGGTATGGGATAAACTTCATGCTGTGGCGAACTGAAAGTGCTGGTAGGATAGATATTGGTACTGCTACCAGGCTATGCACGACTTTGTACATAAGTACTAAATCCGAGATTTGTCTACGTTGTTCCAGGGACGGCCAGTTCAATTGCTGTATCATTAATGTTACGCTACTAGGATTTTGGTAGTTAAAGGGCTTGTTAAGTACGAATCTGGCTGCATTACGTTGGATCTGTTCTATTTGTGCCACTTGAGTTTTCTGTTGCGGGTTCCATATAGTCGAACTGTACTCCAGTTTAGGTCTGACTAATGTTTGGTAGGCACGTTCTTTCACAGTTTTTGGGCAGTGTCTAAGATTGCGTTTTAAGAATCCTAGAGCACTGGAGGCCTTTGACGTGATGTTATCTATATGTAAACTGTATTTCAGTTTTTCATGGAGTTCAACTCCTAGGTATGGGTGATTTTTAACCACTTCTAAGGATTTACCTTCCATTTTGTAATCATATTTGGAATTGTTTCTTTTTGTAGTTATGTTCATGATTGCACATTTGTCAATATTAAACTGCATTTGCCAGGTGTTACTCCATTCCACTAGTGTGTTCAGGTCCCTTTGAAGCAAAAGAGTCAAGTTTGTATACTCACATTACTCTGAGCTTTATTTTAAGCTTATTGCAATACATATTGGCACACAAGTCTGGCACATCACAATACATGTATATTGCACTGCAATATGATTGTAGCAGCCCTAGAAACAATGTTAACTGACCTAGACATTGGGCCGATTTCATCAGGAAATCAACGGTTCAACCAGAGGCTTTCTCCTGATTTATAAAATTACAATTTATGTAGGAAGAGGTCAGGGGCAACCAAATGACCATAACACAAAATAATTAAAACACAATTTGACAGTCCTTAAATATAGATATAAAAATCGAACAAGAAAAGTAGCATTCAAGGACAACAATCAACCACAAACACACAGAGAAACAAAGAACAACTTTAAAGATGAATAAAAGGCCAAAAAAGACATCACAAACACAAAAAGGTTGACAATATGGCTACCGCGTTGGAAAGGTATGTGGCAAAATAGGCCGCTGGGGTTTAAACAAGTTCTACGGTGTATCAAACCTCACACTTAAGCTACTGTCATCCCAATAAAAAGGGACAGTATAAATAAAGAAATCCCAGCCATGAAATATTCTCTAACCAACAAGGCAGTTTCAATAGGCAACATAAGTATAAGATGCTCGTGTATATATAAATACACATACACAATATCCTAGAAAGCCAGAACAACAAGAGAACAAACAATTGAGGGATCCTTTTGGGCTTTTTAACTGTATTTTATTATAAACTTTATATTTTATTAGACTTAATTATCAGTCATAACATTATCAAAGACAATACATGTATTTGAAATGTGTCAAAATAAAAATTCAAAATATGGAATATTACTTAAAGTATTTAACATTATTTTATCCATATACATTACATGTAAATATGGATAGTCTCAAAAGCGAAATATAGTTAAAAATTACAAATTGACAATCGACTTTTTAGTGTGTGCGTTGGGAATATATATAACATGTGATACGTCTATAAAACATTTATCCTTTGACTTACAAATAAATATGCTGCATATTTCAAAATGCATATCGCAGCAGTTAGGGTTTTGTCTTCTTGATGTATACAAACAAGACCATTTGCACCTAAGATACCAGTATATTAAAACACCGATAGGCAACATGCTTGAATAATAAATACTGAGCAGGGAATCCCGTGGAAACGACACACACCAACCAGAGAGAATAGTAGCAAACTTGTATTTATTGATTCTGTTCATCAGAGGTACAATGTAATATAAGGTGCAACATCTCTCACGCTCCCTAGCACTGGCTTAAGCCGTATTGTAATTTAAAACCATACAGATTGGACTTGTAATTCCCGGAGGACCAGTGTGATTTTTTACAGACGCCACATAACAAAAGCAAAACTGCCAATCAGATATTTAAATTTACGACTGTAGAATATAAATATAATGTACATGTATCAGAGATAAAGAACAGAGGATGAACTATTGCTGTCACTCCCTTAAAATTGTCATTTGAAGTTGCTAATGTTCAGCAAAGATATTCATAATTCGATTTGGATTCGCTATTATTCGATTTATTCAATTTAATTTCAGTACGGAAATGCATATTAAGACTTTCTTCTGTTCTTTTATAATAGGAAAGTAGATACAAAAGCTGAACAGAAAATGTAGCATTCACAGAATACAGTGCTTCAAAAACATGCCTTCAAAATAATCCACGTATTCAGGGAAAAAGAAATAAATTGTCCAAGTCAGTCACTCATCAAGTGTTTGTCTGTGTATGGTAAAGATACTGCAGATGTAAATAGCAAGTAGATGAATTACGCAGTAACATCGGAGTTGGAAAAATTAAACCATGTAATGCCGAGGAAATAATGAAGTATGTCTGATTTTAAAGTAGCAATTATGCGTAAGGAATTCCCTAGACATCATCAACTCCGATATGTTTTAAAATGTCCAAACGTACACTCTGTTACATTTCCCTTTCATCGTTATACTGGCATTTGTTCCGTTATAATACCACTGTTATGTACAATTGCTTCCACGACTTTGTTAACATAGCGTGTACGTAAATATAGATATAAAAATCGAACAGGAAAAGCAGTATTCAAGGACGACAGTCAACCACAAACACACACAGAAACAAAGAACACATTTAAAGATGAATAAAAGGCCAAATAAGACATCACAAACACAAAAGGGTTGACAATATGGCTACCGCCTTGGAACGGTCAGTGGCAAAAACGGCCGCTGGATGTTTAAGCCAGGTACTAGGGTGCACCAATCCTCACACTTACCTTACTCTCAACCCTATAAAACGGGACCCGCCATGATCTATTCTCTTTATTCCTTTATATTAATGTACATGGGAACAATGTTTGGAATAAACAAGTTTATACATCTTAACATTTATGAAGAAAATCTACAAAAACAAAGCATAAAATAAAAGATTGTTTGATATTAATTTATAACGATACAAAGTATTTTTTTCAAAAATGTAAATAAAGATGTATTAATGTACAAACAAAAAAATCAAAAAGTTCCGAAGTAACTTGGAAACTGCAAATAACATTTACGAAAATTTGAGTATTTATTAAAAAATAATCTTTTGAATGAAAGGGTGCTGAACGTCTTTAACGTTTTCTTATTATGTTTGAGTATATGGAAAACAAATGGGAGAACACAAACAAATAGCTTAAAAAAAGAATTGCAAGAATATCATGTATTTATAATCAATTAATTGAAGATATTTTTTAAACGATTTTGATAATTAAACTCAACCTCATAAATTGCATACGTAAATGCCAGTGTAGAAATTCTTTTATTAAACTTAAAAAAAATATGCCAATTAACAGAACCGAGAGAAGTGATATTTCGGTTTTGGGTTGAGAAAAATGCAACTCAGAAGTAAACTCAGCCTAGAAAATAATGTACGTCTCAAAGCTATTGTAAGAGACAATCATGATCTTAACATCTGTAACATAATCCTACGTTTTCATCTGCCGAATGTTGTTTCCGCTTACAATGTGTATCATTTGTGTATTGAAGGTACATGGGATATAAATAATATTTTTATTTTTCTGACAGTACTTTTACAATTATTCTATACATATTTTCAGTGTGTAGGTGAATTTAACAATAGTATATACTGAAAATAAAAATAAACGCAAAATAAATATTTCTACTATATATTGTATATTTAATATGCTACTGTTAATCGAATGGCAGAAAGAAGGTTTCCACAGCACCGAACACACCAATGGTTACCGCTTTAAAGTTTCATTATCGACAGAATGCGCATTTGGCTCAAGCAGGTGAGCAAACGTATGCTTTAAACGTTGCAGTCTCTTAACATTAAACACAATACTGAAATGGCTTGACTTTTTTCAAGCGAAACTTCAACATTTATGAATTGCGCGTAAGAAAGTATTCTTTGATTAAAGGTCTACTACATGACAGAGTTTTCCTTTCTGGTTGTAGCCCCTTTTTGTGCAAAACACGTTGAGATATATCTGGAATATTACGTGTAATTAGATGTATATAATGGTGTAGTATAGGCATTATGTTTGATTATGCGTATCTTTTTTCTTTCAGTATATAATTCAATGATGGAATCAAGGGCTAATAATCACATTGACTTTTGGATATGTTAAATAAATAACTAGAAGGGCGGTCCACAGAACACTTTTGTAGACTGTCATGTGCTTATTTAACGTGATGAGGTAGGTCAGGTTGCAGGTAAAGGTTTAATGGAAAGGAGCATAGCTTTGCCGAAATAAAAAACACCATTATTAGACATATGTAACGACTTTCCTTGGGTTGAGATGAAGATGTTTATGACGTTTCATGAACATAGATTAAATACTTTTTTAATACAAGTGTAGATTGCAGGTTAAAGCGTGACGAACAGACGGACGAAGACGATGAATGAAGACAGTCAAAGGACAAAGAGATCCCTTAAGGTCTGCCATGCTACGAAGGTGACACAAACACAAATAAAATGGAACTTTGAATTGTAACATTTCTGTGAATCTTTCTTTATTGTTAGCTCAATCTTTTTAATTAAAAAGTTGAAAGAGTACTTTATTATTTCCCTTTATAGCAACACCTTTATGACAGAGAGGTCACATGTTTATATTATTCGTATTATTTCGTATATATATAATTGAAAAAAAATATACATGTAATTTGCTTAAAATGGATAAATATATGCTAATTTGTTTGGTAATCTTTACCATCTTTCGATAGAATGTGCGTCTAATGATTAAAATGGTTGAATGTTTGCTTCCGTATGTTTTTATACATTTTTAACAGTTGAACTATTGAACAGTTATTTGTTTGCATGACTTATGTAACCATTTTGAGTGCAATCAAATACACAGAGAAAAAAATGTTGGAGTTAATCCATGCCATACATACATTTTTATAACAATTTAGAACATTTTCTTAAAAATTACCTTGCTTTATAAAACAATAGTTTTACACACTTGAGCTATCGAATAAAAAAACTATCCGGCTTAAAAGAAGCGTAAGACAATTTACCTTTTCGAAAATACATATTAGAATTTGCAAGCTTGACTGATACCAATATGTCAACATTTGGGAAGTATCCCACGGCATAAATGGTTTGTTCTCGTGTTGCTCTGGCTTCTGCCAAGTCACTTAGTTCCGCCTTTGTGGCTTTCTAGGCTATTGTGTTGTTTTTTTGTATTATATATACATTTTTGTATTTATATATACGCGAGCATCTTTGTGTTTTACTTATATAGCCTATTAATGTTGCCTTGTTGGTTAGAGAAGAGTTCAAGGCGGGGATATCTTTATTTTTACTGTCCCGTTTTATTGAGATGACAGTAGGGTAAGTGTAAGGTTTGGTGCCCCTAGAGCCTGGTTTAAACCCCAGCAACCTTTTTTTTACCACTGACGGTTCCAATGCGGTAGCCCTATTGTCAACCCTTTTGTCTTTGTGGGGTCTTATTTGGCCTTTTGTTTATCTTTAAAATTGTTCTTTGTTTATGTGTGTGTTTGTCGTTGACTTAAGGTTGAAACCTGAACAAGTACATGTATAATTATGCAATATACCGAGAACTTCCAAAACCGTAAATGGAAAGGCAATTGTAAATGATGTACCTTTGCAAAATTTTAGTATCCTAACCCTGAGCTGCTTTACAAATATAAAAGCAATTTAAGGACTCTTATGCGACAAGGACTATCACAACCTGACTTCTATGGTGATGTGATTTACAAACTTCGTAAGATTCTTGTTCATGATCACTTTCATATTATCTTTGTTAAACTTGTTAAAAGGTTTATCAAACGAGGTTCTGACTCTATCATTTTGCAATGTACTGCATGCTTGGTGGTGGACCCGTTTACAGTTCGCCATTACGCTTTCCTCTTTAAGTGTACGATGACCGGACAGGATGTGGACCCTATGATGACGCCAACCTAAAGCCCAATAGGACGATGGCGTTTGATGTTTGTCCGCGGTCTTGTCTTGTCGTGCCCTAAATGGTCTATTCTCTTGTTGCTCTGGCTTCTGCCAAGTCATCGAGTACCTTCATTGTGGCTTTCTAGGCTTTTGCTTGTTTTGTATTTATATACACGAGCATCTAGGTGTTTTACTTATATTGCCTTTTAACGCTGCCGTGTTGGTTAGAGATTATTTCATGGCGGGGATTTCTTTATTTACACTGACCCGTTTAATTGGGATGGAATAGGGTAAGTGTGCGGTTTGGTGCACCCTAGAACCAGGTGTAAACCCCCAGTGGCCTTTTTAGCCACGGACCGTTCCAAGGCGAAAGCCCTATTGTCAACCCTTTTGTGTTTATGATGTCGTTTGCATTTTTTATTACGTTTGCCTTCTCGTTTGTCTGTTTGTTTTTGTGTTTATGGTTGACTGTCGTCATTGAATGCTACTTTCCCTGTCCGATTTGTGTATCTTTCTTTTTGTTTAATCAACACCTATACGAATGACCTCTTGTATAAAGTGCAACTTGTGCTTACTGTCAAACTGAACTAGATTATCATTACTTGTTCCAGAGATACCGATCAAAGACAAGATCATTTGACAAACGTACAATATCGTAATGAACTGCACTGTTTGATTTAAACATTTTAATGACACTGTCTTCAAAAATGTGTCTTCCTTCATATTAGACAAAGAAATACTTTACAGCGACTGGTGAAACTAATGGAACATCTCGGTCACTTTTCATATGTGAATCGCTTGATTAGAATGGGCACATTAAAATCATTATACTTAATAAAGATACAAAGTTTCATATAATGGATGTAGTTATTGAATTTGTAAGAGACATATTACTTGCATCTAGTATTTTGTCAAAGAACGTTTATAAGTCATCATACGCCAAAAAAAGGAGTCCAGGGTAATATTTTCTGTACCACTTAATGAGAAAAATGGTCCTATAGAAATCACAGCATCCAAACGCAATATTACCGCACTATACCACAAACGAAGGGCACTTTAAGTAAACAATGAAAAGTACAATACACAACACAAATAATGGTGAAGACATGGTAACCGACTTACCCTAGATTGGTTTTCTCTTTAGCTGCAACTACTATGGTTGTTCAGTACGATTCTGGAGATGTTTATTATTTTGTATGTATATCTTAAGTTGGTTTCTCTGGATGTGGACTTTATTGTTAGAGATTTCCTTTTGATGGGTTGTAGTTTTGTTTACACTGTCTTGTCTATTTTGGCGCTGAAGACAGGATAATAGCGAGGATTGTGCGCATATAAAATCGATTCAAGCTAACCAGTAGGCCTTATTGCCTACTGACCGTTCCAAGTCGGTAACCCTGTCTTCACCACCCTTTCTGTTGTTTTTTGTCTCTTTCATTGTAGTTTCAAGTCCTTGTTTGCAGTACAGTGCGGACCTACGATGCCATTGCTGTGGTTCCTATAGGACCCTATATATCATTTTGTAACTGACAGCAGGCAATATGTCTCACTGGTTAGCTTAACCGACTTTAGGTGTACACAACCTTCCTATAATCTTTCAGCGCTCAAATCCTATCAAAAGGACATATCAAAAAATATATTCCACATCCAGAGAAATTAGGAAACGATACAAGTATATGTATATATACAAACATATTTAGAATCGCCTAATATCATGTTGAATCCGGAATCATACTGATCGACCACACCAGTTGCAACCGAAGAGAACTCAAATCTAGGGTACGACCAGAAACCCAAAGGGACACAAGTTTATGCACCAACCTCCACTTTCAGGTTTTCAAAAGGTGCAATCATGATTGCTTTGTATACTTTCATGTTTTCACTTCGATTTCATGAGATTAGTTGCTCGAGAAATAATGAGAGTGCACTGTTGTCATAGTTAGACATTGTCATATGCTAATTGTTTGAAGATATCTGACATACGTTAGCGTTAAAACAGTGAATAAGCAAATCAATTTTGTCATTATTTTGTCCTACGGAAACTTATAAAACCATAAAGGTAATTCCTTACCAATGTACCATATTGGACCCTTGACAACGTATAGTAATGCATGCCTAGTTCAATGCAAAGTAAATGAGGCAGTATACAAGGAAACAATACAGTGTGAAATATGTCGTAAAATCTAGATGCTATTTCACTAGATATACTCTGGTCGTGGTTTAAGCAGTTATATTAAATTTATATGTATTTGTTGTATCCTCACGGGTCTTATGACCCATTGGAATTATCTGAATAAACATATATTATTCTATACCTAATTTATACATCCAATCGTAGACGCTCTTTCGAGTCATGTGACCGTACAATATATTTCCGTATCGGGACGCACGCGCGTACAAAATATCCCGTATTTTGTTCGTATTGTACGCTTCACAGGTTCCATGTTAAACCTATGATAAAGACCGAAACGCGTGAAAAGGTCCGAATAAAAATCAGAACCGACAGGCTTCTGTCATTACCTAACCATAAATTGTTGTCAAGTAATGAAAACCTATCTATTGCACATATTTTTATTTAATTTTCCTTTATAACAAAAAAAAAACACAAAAAACTAGCATAATATATCATTGTTTGAAACTGACCTTCGGTAGTATTTAATCACTGTTGACAACGGAGAAATGGGCATTCTTTCAAGCAAATAAAGCTTGAGAGTAAGCCATGTCGAACACAATATATAAAATACATAGACCTACATGCAATTGTGCTTTCGATGTTCATAGCGACTTGCTTGAAAGCATGAAACAAACGAAAGTTATATCCGAATTATAAATGATTGGTTAAAATAAAGGTATAGAATAAAAAGGTTACTTAACATGGTTCTGTACAATACGGGATATATTTGGACTCGTACACAGCTGGAAAAAATCATATTGGACTCGCCTAACGGCTCGTCCAATATGACTTTTCCAGCTGTGTACTCGTCCAAATATATCTCCGTATTGTACAGAACCATGTTAAATAACCTATAAATATTATACAAAGGCAATATTATAAGAATATTTCGTGGGTATACAGTGAAGATCTGGAATTCCAAAACGAGGTATAATTGTTTTTATCGGAACCGAGTCTCTGGCGATGTTTCGGAAAAAGCATTTATACGGAGGGTTAGAATTTCCATATTTGAACCGGATACCCATGATTGATTCTTTTTATTGCATTCCATTTACATTCTGCGCATTGACGTCGCCAACTATTCACGTTTTGCATGTTTATATAATCAATGAAGTCATGCAACTGTCACTGTTGATATCAGCGTGCCACTTTTATCTTCCCCAATGTGTAAGATCAGGCTTTCCATTACCCATGTAAAACGCGGATAACCTTATCCGGTATGCAAGAAACGCATGTCTGCCAATAATGATTTGCTTTGCAGTTTTGTAATAAACACCGTAACGTAATCTAATTGTATATCAGTTGGCGAACCATCTGATGTCTAGAATACGATGGTTTCTGTATTTATTGCTTCGATAAAGCTCTTGTCATGAACAGATAATTCCACCGATAAATTAGTTGTCCCGGTTATGCATACATGATTACTGTTTTTATAGCAAAACAGTTATTTCCAATTAACCACACATTGTGTTACATTGTCATAGTGCTTTATTCGATATCATTTTCGTTATATAATTACCGGAAAATAATATTTGTTCCGTCACATATGATATAACATTTTAACCAAACCATATTCACACCCTTGTGAATAAACAATGTTGGTATATACCGACACTACACTGACTAGTCTGTGTTACTTACTTCACAGAATAAACAATGCGCATAAATGATATTTCTTGTAAAAACAGTCTGCTGGAAATGTTAACCTGTCTGTTGTATTCTGTGTTGCAAAACTATATAGCGCTTCCTCACTGGAATACCACGCCATTACATGATACACCACCTACTCACAATAAACTGACACGGGACAAACCAGTCCCAGATTATCCATTTCTATGATGAATTTTAATTAAATGTGCAATTGTCATTGGCAAATGTATACAACAATAAATATCAAAAAGATGCATTGAAATAAATGCTTTATATACTCTAATAAATAATGAAAAGAGGATCCCTTGGAAGCAACAAACACAATCAAGAGATAAAAGTAGCATAATACATGTTAAGAATGTGTAGCTAATATGATATTGGAAGAGTATCGTTTTAAGAATTACTTTGAATTATACGACTGTTTGCCCTCCAAAATACCATCCTAGAAAATCGTCAGCAATTATGTAAATATAACGTAGACGTTGCTAATAAAATGGATACTATAAGGTCCATTTTCACTAGTTAGACAGTTACCAAAATGTGACGTATGTTATATTGTTCTTCATTACTAAAAGGTGGGTGATTATTTATGGAAATATTTAAATCTAATATCTTGAGAATAATAACGAAACTTAAAAAAAATATAACGCATAATTTCCATCAGAAATGTCTTTTATGATGAACGTCTATGGTTTACAATGCAAATGCCGTCACAGTTATATCAATTATGTATGCAGATATTGCATGTTAAATAAAAATTACGTTACTATGTCTGTTACCTCATTGATGTTTTCCATTTGGCTGTTGATCAAGAGCAGTTTAACGATTGTGTTTTTAAGTATCGGTTATGGCTGCGTCACATGTGGAGAACACGCGTATTTAAGTGTCTTCTAATTCTGAAAACCTGGTATAAATACATTATTCATCTTGTCGTTTTAGCTCGTGCACAGTTTCAGTAGGAGAATAAAGTCCATACGTGTCAGATAATGCCAAAAGTAGGTAATAAATACGTAATATTAATTAATAAATTATAGATATGCATTGCTTCACTTACTTCTTTCAATGAAATTTATGTTTCACTCTCAAGGATAAATAATCGTTATTAATAGTAAGTTTGGTTCTGTTAAGTTCAATACAAATTTACTGTTTAAGTGATATGTTCAGAATAGTGATTATCTACATCATTCTATAGTTGAAGAAACGTGTGTTATATGACTTGTGTTCGAGCCCCCTTGTAACACTCAGCACATTACACTTGTCGGGATGGAAGGACATACTCCATGTTTCTTCCCGCTGTGCTAGCTTGGTCAGATCTTCTTGAAAAGAGAGGCAGTCCTGGATTGTGTTTGTTTTCCCTATAGATGATGCAATTATGGGCGACCAATCGTGTATTTGCCGCTACATAGTCTGATAGGTCACTGATGAACTTCAGGCAGAGTTAGGACAGGACAGTCCCTTGGGGAAACCCGCTAACCACTGGTGCCTTATTGGATGTAGTTCCATCTACAATGACCTGATGATTTCTGTCGGATAAGAAATACTTGATCCAGTTGTGTGGTTGGCCTCGGATACCGTAGTGGTGAATCTTTGCAAGTAGCCATAGGTATGGCACGAGGTCGAAGGCTTTGAAGAAGTCTAGGATGATGCGACACAGCTGCTTTACTTTGTCAAAGGCCTCTGCTAGATCGTGTACTAGTGTTTGCAGTTGTGTTTCACAGCTTCTTCCGTCGTCGTCGCCCTGCTTGTTTTGTGATGT